>JAIPMN010122801.1:5794-22576 GCA_020650975.1 Apostichopus californicus | reverse complement strand
CCCCCCCCCCCCCCAGCTGCACGCAATACAACCTAGAAAACGGCAGGGAGGGGATTTCAAGATAGGTTCGGTTTCGAAAATATAACTGTGCAAGTGGATGAACAACGGACGGCTATATTACTATAAGATTATAAGTAATGGAAAGTATCAACTTTATCACTAGATCAGGTCGAACCAGCGACTTGTAACTCAAACGTCACTGGTTCCAATATCGTCCTAGTCATAAACAACTTCGCTCTATTCCATTGTGATAATTTACCAGTCAGTTTTCCCACAGGTTGCGTGTATGTTTAATAATCCAAATAACGTCTTACAGCAATGTAGGACACATGTTATTTATCGCTTAAGAAACGAAGATTCATTCTTGTAGAAGTTAAATAACAACAGCACTGTTCCTTTTCAACATTTACTACATTTTGGATCCCACTATATTGGTAAAATCAACAACTCTAAACAAATTATAGTTATAACCACCAAGTCTGTATTATGCAAATGGTGCCTATTCGCCTATTTCTAATAATGAATTTATATTCGTGGGTTGTTGTGAAACATATTCATCTATAATTATTAATCCCATCTCACAATTAAGACACAGACAAAGCTTGTTCGAATGATATCCAAGTCTATATTTATATCATAGAATAGTTAAGCCCATAATTTGTCTTGTTGTTTCTTCTTTACTTTCTACAGAAGCTTGGATCATGGTAGATGAATACACGGCGTACACAGGTTATTGAAGATTTTGGTTCTCCTGTCCCTGAAAATACTCTCGGTCTCTAGAAGACACATGAGCGTCTAATGTAGATGACGTCATTAACAACATAACTAAGTAAGTTGCAGCAACTGGCGTTATGATTGTCAATAGTGTGAAGGTCGAAAGTACGTTAAATTACCGTGATTACTGCAGATTTTAACTGTCTCTCGAAGTCCGCTCTCAAGGATACGCAATACAATGACTTACATGGCCAGAGGAATGATAAAATACGTTAGTGCTTACCGTCAATGAGGATTCATTATGATGAACAGTCGGAGCCTAAATAAATTATGTTATGTGAAATATTGTACAGGGACATATACTTACGTTAGGTTATTTCCTTGTTTGTATAACTATTTTAGTACATTTATGTAATCATATTGTAATATTGCAAACTGGTTTGCTTTATTGGAAACCTACGGTATATATCATTGTGTATAAAGGATGAACCATGTGTATAGTCTTATGGGGTTGATATTGTAATGATTATTGTTACGTCATTTAATGTTGATCATTCAAATATTACTACAAAAGTAAGTGATATTAGTATTTCATGGTCATATTGTATGTTTCGATAAGACGGAATGGGGAGGAATAGCACAAGTGGGGAGGGGTGTTTCTTAGAAGGATATTCAAAAAGTTATGTCAACTATATACAATCTCAGCAGAGCGGGGGTGGTGATGATAGTGGGTGGGATTAGCAGGGTAAAGTAATGACAATTTGAGAAATTGCCTTTGATATGACTAGGTTATTATTTAAATATGACTACTTGACAATTAATATTATACATGTGGGTTTGAGAAGAAGTGGGGGGGGGGGTGTTAAGGAGGTGTGAAAAACTTGTTTTTAAAGTAATTTAGAATGTTAAAGAAAGAATACCATCCTAAATGGTTTAAGGCATTGAAATAGTTATATCAACCTACACAATATCATTGGAAGAAAGGGAGAGACTTGTTGGGTATATTAAGGTAGAGTTAAGATGTGAATAAGTCATGTGACATCAATTTAAGAAAGTATACAATATTGTATATATCTCAGGCTGACTTAATGAGTTTGACTTCTTGTCTACTAATATTAGACATGGAGGGTTTGGAGGTGGGGGTAAGAGACATGGATGATTGAGACATGGTTGAAACATACTTGAATATGGTTTTAATATGATAAGAAGTATAATGAATTGTTTTAACTATAATAGGAATAAGAACAGATTTGCCTTTCAATACTATTTTATCAGAAAATAAAGACATCAATACCTCAAGTAGTCTATTAGGGACACTCATTCCCCTACACATCTCATCTTGTCAACCACCCTACCCCAATATTCCGCCCTTCCTTCCCTCCTGTCCATCCTCCGCTGCTCCATCATTCAATACTTAACCATACAGTATTCCTCATATTGAGACTATAAACGTAGTAAGTCCAACTGCACATGGTCACACCCCTACCTGGCAAAATTAAACAAAAATACATATTTATTGATATGTTTTCTTTTACTAAGGTTAATAAAGTGAAGTTTTGTCATGAGTGGATGAAGCCATTCCAATGTATACTTAAGCTGTCTCTACATCATACCCTACACATTATATAAAAAATGGTAGTTGATCCCTTACGATGAAGTAGTTACACAGAACTGATAATATTTTCAGTCAACGTGCTTATTAGCCTGGTTCTCCAGCTTACTGTACATCAATCCAGTGCTTTGATTTCGGAAGAAAGAAACTGTGAATTTGTTCCAATTTTATTATATAATATTACACTCCATTCCATCATGCTGTAGTGAATTACCTTTCCTGCTTCATTGGTGGAAAGTTGTCTTACGCATTTACACGGATTCCTCTGCAAGCATCAATCCAACAGTTGCCATCTCTAAACATTTGAAGGAAATACTATATCTGCAAAGGATATATGCAAAAAGAAGAAATGAGATTGGAGAAGTTTAAACTGTGAGGTTGAAAGCTGAAGTTTGTACCAGACCAATAATTTTAAATGTATGAAAATTCAACTTTTATGAAGTCTGGAACATAGCTAAACTATTATAGGGATGAGTGAGAACTACTTTTGTCGGTTTTAATTCCGATTCAGTTGGTGAAACAAAATATGTAGCATTTTCCTGACTGGCAGTCAGCAGTGTGTAGAGATTCACAGCTAAATCTTGCCTGATTCACAAATGCAACCAATCACAGTAAAACAATTTGGGGAATGACTAAAATAACATAGTGTTTAACAGAAAACAGTCATTCGCTGAACTCATCAGTTATTCCATGTGCTGGGGTTAGTGGAAAAATCATCGCGATCGACAATTATCAAATCATCAGGTCAAAATGTCTAAAACAGTCTAGTAGTGTTTATTTGGCTATGGGTCCATGACCTCTATCAGAAATTGTACTAAACGCCGATTTTATAAAGCAGATAATTCAGTGTTTTGTTTTTTAAGTTTGGATTGAAAATAATCCCTCTTCATAAGTGCATGGATGCTAGTATTAGCCCGAAATGATTACGACTAGGTGGTAATCGATTATAGTTTGAGTAACATTAATCATGAATGATGCAGACATGTTTATAAATGGGATAAGACTTCACAAACCTGGTTCTGATGATCACAAAGGCCAAGGATCCTCTTTGTTTTTTCTCATCCAGAACTGAATCCTCCTGACCATTCCTTGTTATAAATATATCTCATTTCTTCGTATTCCAAAGTTCTCCTCTTCTGGAATGATTTCTCTAAACACCTTCTTCTCTTGACGTCATTGATGATGTTTTCCCTTGACAGAGAGCTTTTAAGAAAGAAAACCAAATGTTTATACTTTCAAAACGACCATCCGCGATTCTCAATTTACACTTAATGAAACGAACATGGTTCTTAAACGTTTAGTAGAGGTCAAGGTTACATGTACTTTCCACTGTTTGTCCCTACTTTGGTCCAAGGTTGCCAACTGTCGACCCATTGCAGAAATCACAATGACAGGACGAGATGGCGGATCTATCATTCTTAATGGTGTCTGGTTCTCCTCCTGAAATACCCCTATAAAGATAATGTTTCACGGGAAATGCCAGAACTGACGAGCACCACTCCTAATTTTTAAACATATATGCAAATTTCCTAGGACTTCTGGAAGCTGCATATCAGCAGCATTTGCCGAATCGCCCTGGTCTCTGAAGATTGTACAGTGTTCAGGCTGTCAGGTTTAGAAATTTAATGTGTAAATCTCTCAATGCCCCGTAGCAGAAGTAATATGTAAACAGTGGAACTTCAGGGACAACGGAGAGCACGCTGTTCAGCAGCGGGATCTCAAGGAAAACCAGGAGTGACTTGGATCGTGCTTGTTTGCTTGATGTAACTTCAAACGGCCATTGAGGGTATGTCAGGGACGAGGGAATACTTAAGTTTCTATCCCTTTCCAGTCGATCGCTATTCCATCTGTTGTCCAGACTAGCTGGTGAAATGACCAAGAGTAACAGTTTGTCAAGTTGATATTTATCATAGATGCAAAGAAGTTGATGTTCGGTCGACAACATCTCCGGAAGAGGGAATTGCAAGTTTCGTTTGATATTGAACACTCCGTTGTACTGAGATGGCCCCGTGACAGAGCATCTGCGATGTTGGTTCCATTTGACCGTTATATGAGTCACATGAAAAATATATTGTTCCGATGAATCCAAGGAAGGAGGTCTTAAGTCACTTGACTTCGTTCTCCCTTGTCTGTAAGTGTTAGTGAAAACCGTTCATTGGGTCCAAAACAGTAGCCTGGGAATAAGTAAGTGTTCTTGCCACCGCTTCTAGTTCCAGTTGCTATGATTTCGTGTCCTGAACTGTCGGGGACTGCCAGAAGTCAGTCAGCGAAGAGAACAGACGTTACGAGTTTCTTGAACAAGGTAGAGAGAAATTAGTGCAACTATCTTCCTCAGACTGGATTCGCTTGTAATAGTGCAGTTGGTGTTTGAAGCAGCCAAATTGGAAGTCTTAAATAAGGAGCAAATCTACTAAACTTGTCATGAGGCCAAATTTTATTAGCCGAGATTTGATTTATTTTGACAAATTTGGCGGATTGATGCGAGTAGCTGATGGATCCTGTCCGGTGAAGGCAGGCCTTACATTCTGTGAGAGCTGTCAGTTCACGATACATTCCAGATTCTCGTGAATGTTGTGTTTGTATAACTTCCTCCTGCTCTGAATTATGACAGACCAACATATCGTCAAGTTACATGAGCCGTTACACATCTTTGACCACATGTTTCTGCCACCCTGTTGAGACCCTTGGCGATGTGGACAGCCCAACTTGTAGGGCAACTCGATAAAATCCTGCATGAAACCTTTCTTGAAGGTGATGAATATTTACTGGTTTTTGTTTCTGGATGTGAAGATATCCGTCTTTGAAAACCACCGTCGAGGACCACATGCCCTGTTTGAGTGATGCAATGGTCATTGATAATGTCTCTATGCCATATCTCTTCGGTTTCATGAAAATATTGAGTGGTTTCAAGTTGATCAAAACTTGTCTTTCTTGGTAACATGAAAAAACATGGGGGGTGGGGGTTAAGGAGGGGTAGCGGTGGAATCGTAATTTTGATATCAAACTAAGTTAATGGCTTAGATATGAAAGACGTTAAATATTTAATCTTAACAACTATCAGTCGAAAGTAATATGTTATATCAAATATTTTACACGAAGTGTTTCCCACTATATAATTATTGTTTATTACGGAAGGTTTCATTATATCATGTGTTTTATTTGAGGGAAAAAAATAGTTATTGAAACTACGGACATCGAAATCACTTATGTTGCTGATTGGATGACAATAACATTATTTCGATTATGCAGAATTCTTGAAGGCTTGACGATCTTATCCAACTTAAAAATCATTTAATTATTGAACTTTTGATAAAGCTTAACTTTGAAAGATACATATACAAATAAATATATTTCCATTGTTTTTAACTTTCTTCATACCAAACTTACCACATCTAATGATGAGATAATCATTCGAAGCGTCATAATTTGTATCTGCAGATGATGATGAAATATTGGAAGTTTTAGAGCTGTTAAATATAATACATGTACACGTCTCTTGACACGTGACTTAAATTGAAGGTAGATTTGATTAAATACAATCTTGTGAAGTTATGTGTCAAAATTTCAATTCAGTTTACTAAAGTATGCGTGCCCAAAATGTCCTTGGCAATAATACAAGTTCATTACGTAACATTATCAATTTTGAGACTTAGGTTGCTCCGGTCATGAGTTATATTCCTATAACTCTGAGAACTGAATATAATTATGATCAGTCGCTTGATAGTATAATTATTAGTACTTAAATAAAGTAGAAATTCCATTGTGTTTTATAAATAATTAAGATACTAATTCCGAAAATGGTTGTAGCTTTTACATATTCTTTATCATTTTGACTTTTTATATATTATTACATCATGTTTTGATAAATATAGCCACAGCTTTGCCTTGACTAGTTGTTTGTGCAGACTAAAGAAAGAAACATTTAAAGCAACAAAATACAAGTCAGAAAGAGAAATTACTGTAGTTATTTAACTTTGTTCCCTTTATTTGTTATCAAATTCATTTCGTGAGGCCAGGGTAAAGGTGAGAGGGGTTAGGTGTGAGTTGGGGGGGGGGGTAGGAGACGGAAGAATGTAATACTGGACCTAACCATCGGTTCATTTGCCTGTAATAACATTTCAGAAGCCACTCATTACGTTCGTTGGAAAAGAACGAAACGACATTTACGGTAACATTGAAATCGATGCAACTTATATCATCTGATTTTATGATATACCTAGCGCTTAGGCACACCCAAACTTAATGACTCACATGCAAATTCATATGTTCAACATACCAGGTGGTACGAATAAAAAAAAAAAATAATAACAACACACGGTGTAAAAAACGACTGGTTTAATGTACAACACATTATAATAACTAAATGTATGGTATGACTTAATACGTTTCTAGAATAACTAAATGTAAAGTATGACTTAATACGTTTCTATAATAACTAAATGTATGGTATTACTTAATACGTTTCTATGGTAACAAAATGTATGGTACGACTTTATACGTTTCTATAATAACTATATGTATGGTATGACTAATACATTTCTATACAGAACGAAAGAAGCAGTATACAATACACTTTCTTTTTCTTACTTTCATAAAAGGACAATATTGACGAGATTCGTTTTAGAAAGTAATAGTTTTTAAAACATATCACCTTCATGTAAGGACTCTTTATATTAATGATTTTCAATCAAAACTCTTTTATACCTGGTTACTGGATTACTATGTTAGTAACATATCAAAGAATAATGGGCGGGTCTAGGTGAAAAATGCCCAGGCCGGTTTTAAGACCCAGTCCGCCCCTGTTGGAAGGGGTGGGGGAGGAAGGGGCGGGGCGATGAGGCAGAAGGATATCATACTGGACCTAACCATCGGTTCTTTTGACTGTAATAAAATTTCAGAAGCCACTCATTATGTTGTAACTTAACGTTCGTTAATTGGAAAAGATCGAAACGACATTTAAGGTAACATTGAAATCACGGCAATTTATATCATATGATTTTATGATATATTTAGCATTTAGACACACCCAACCTTATTGACTCAAGTGCAAATTCATTTGTTTAACATACCAGGTGGCACGAATAATAAAATAGAAATAACAACACACGGAGTATAAACGACTGGTGTAATGTACAACACATTATAAATGTACCGTATGAAATTGTAGGTTTCTATACAGAAAATATAGAAGCTGTACACGATACACTTTCTTTTACCTATTGTCTTACCTTACTTTTTAAAAAAGGAAATTGTTGACGAGATTCATTTTAGAATTTAATCAATTAAAACGGATCACTTCATCTAAGGTCACTTTATATGAATGACTTTGAACAAACACTCAACTATTCCGGGTTGCTTTGGAAAAGAGTTTCCAGTCGTCATAATCAGTTTCCATTCTGAAGAAGATCAATTAATTAGACGAAACAATACTGGAAAAAAAACCTTACCATGTTATCCTTTCAACAAGAAAATCATAGTATGTCATTGGGATTCATCACTATGATATGCTTGTATTATTTATTTATTTTTCAAAGTTGATGCTGTAAATTCAGAAATCTGTAAATCCATTTCTGAAAAGAATAAGAAAACATTCATTGCCTGACACTCTCTTTGTTCATAAAAAATAAACTAAAAGCTTTAGCAATGTAATTTAGTGCAGTAATATTATTAAAAGAAAGTGCAGCAATTATTTATTTTTTAATCTTATATGAATTGAAAATGCTATTTAGACTGTTCCACGTGAAATATGTAAGTATGAGTACAAAGAAGGATCCACTGTGACTTAAAATATGTCAATGAATGTAGTGGTTTGTCAATTGGAAAACCAGATAAATAAAACATGAAATTGTAAGCATCTATTCAATTATTCATGTTAAAACATGATTCAATCCGACAATGTTGATATGTTAGCTAAGATTGCTGGAACTATGATCACTTGGATCTCCGGTCTATATAGCTACGCCTCTGGGACATTATGAGGTGATTCAGAGCCAGAAGGTGAAGTCGATGTAGTTAAATATATTTTTCAATCAGTTATCATAATAATACTAATAAATAACAATTTCACTGGAGTGGATAGACTTAATCAAACTCATTGTTCTATCATCATAAACCAACCAAATAATAACAAGAAAGTATGAGTGCAGTTAATGCAGCTACATTTATTCTAGTCAATAAGACATTCACTATTGTAGTCTGTCAAATTCTCAGCGCGTTCTTTTAATACGACATCGATGATTTCCTGCAGATACATAGTAGGTATGATATTAACTGTCGTATGTATTATTACAATTGTATAATAATGCTCTGTATAAAATATATGTTGCTTTCATGTGATATTAACACCAAAGTAACCAAGACTGAAACAAAATGCCAATTGTCATCGACAATTCAGCAGCATATTGGAACACGTTTATGAAAACATAAATTATGTCATTTGCCTGATTCCGGTTGTTATATCAGCGTTAATGATATACAACAAATGGTTATTACTTGACATTTATTCATCCTATCAATTCCTGTGACACAGTTCACATTTACAACATTTATGTAAATAGTTAACATATTATTACAATATACAAGATTATGCTTGTTTGTATATTACAGTCTCAACATGTGCTTGAACACTCTTCTGAAGTTTTTATTAAACCCACAGTAAACAAAGAAGTTTGTGACTGAATTCATTGCCACGGTGAAAAATATCAAGATTAATTCTGTACCTCTAATGAGAAGAAAGAAAAACAAAGGAGACAAAAACAACACGTTTGTTATAAAAATAAAGAAGTTGACTTTTGTTAGTTTGATTTCATAGGAAGAAAATTGTCTACATGATTGTCTTTGATTACCAGTCGTTTGATGATTTTGTCCAGCGGATGATGATAATGGGTTTGTTGATACAAGAATGACTGACACGTTGCTTGTTAAAGGGTTATTTGGTCTCACTCTTTGATGACTTTTGCGAACAGTTCGGAAAGTCAGGAAATAAAACAATGGAATTATTACAAAACAACTACAAAATGTAATAATTAATGTGTAAACTTTGTACAAAATTCCGATGAAGTTATTTTCTTCGTAAAAGCAAAAATCTTTACCGAAGAAACGTTCTGTTCCGTACGAAGTAACGGAGACTGTCAAATTTAAAAGTATATTAAAAATCCATACAAATGCAATCTGCAATGTTATAATTCGTTTGCTAAACAGTTTATGATATACGGTGCGGCTCTTTGTCACAAGTACGTACATGTTAATAGCAATCAATATGAGATGTTGAATCGAAACAGGGATACATGTTGAACTCGTTTGGTAAAACAATCGACACAGAAATGAATTTGAAATCACAGTCTCTAATGAAGCAAACGCGACGGCCAGTAGAGGTAACACAAGGCAGCAAGTTCCAAAATCAGAAAAGGCCAAACTTACTAAATAGCTATTTGCAGCAATCCGCAATTTTCTGTTCTGGGTGATCGCAAGTACAACGAGAACGTTACCAAAAGATCCAAAAATAAATCCTAAACTGCATAATATAATTAAGAAGTGTTTTAATACTGGTGGTATCGGCAAAGCTAAATAGTTTAAATAGGTTGGATCCAGTGTACTGTGCACCGTCACAAAGATTGGCTGGTCGGTTGTTATATTGTTGTATATTTCCATTCTCGCGATGTATGCGTATGGGTTCAGTTATCAAATGTTTTTCACAGTTAATTACTGAAAGTATCCTTCTAGGTAATCATAACTTCAATGACGCTGCTCTCATTACTGGGTACCTTGCAGGTACTCACTGAGCCTTTCTGAATAATAACATCAATTTCATAGGTTTAAGGTAGGAGTTGTTCTTACTAAGCGGATTAGCTCCGGCAAATGTATATGTACAATTACCGTACTTTGGCGACACTTCAATAATCCCATTTGATGCTTATGTAGCAAGCTTCATTATGGTTCAATAGGGTTAGCAATCTCTTTGTCCTATAAATCACTCACAAATTGACAGTTGTAAAAAATATGCTATTTACTGTACAATTAGCAAAGGAATAGCTCGCACCTATCAAAACAAACTTTGACTAGGATTGGATTTGAAGACCTTGTCTATATGCTATAAATGTTCGCAGTTGAACTATTTTCTCGGGTTATTCAATGATGTGTTGCTTTAAGTGTTTTGAAACAAAGAGGAAGTCGAGGAAGATTCCGGGCCGTCCTTAAAAGTGTTTCGTTTCTTCTTTCTTTTTTTTGTCAACAGACGAAAACACTTTACTTGTAATGACAAGATGATTTCACTTTCAGTTTATAAAATCGATGAAAGATTCATCCACAGGCAAAGCAAATGAAAATATTCTAACTCCTTTGAAGCACCTGCTCCAACTTTTTTTAAACTATAAAATAAATAAACAAACATTTACTGATGTTATTTTGTATGGACTTTTTCTTTCCTTTCTTTCAAGAGAATACTTTACAGATTAAGAAATCAAAATTCAAGCCACAATGATGAATATTTCTCGTTCCATTTGATGTAGAGCAGAAAGTCATTGGCACACTTTCTAATCAAAGTACAAAATGTTATAAATAAGAAAAAACATGATTCTGTATCCAGTTTTTATCAGCTCTGGAGTAAAATTACTTCTCGGTATTCTTTTATTCTCGGAAACGTTCGTTTCGACATCAGTTTGGTAACCAACGGAAGCACAGATTAAGCAACAATATTAGAACCTGATACAATAACTGTTGGATTCCAAGTTAAATGTAATTGAATGTTGACAAGTTTATGGCCTTCCGATTAATATTGCTCCTTATGAGTGTGGAACCACTGCTCTTGTTGTGCGGAAGTCCGATTGTTCCCTGCATACACACATAAATTGTTTAAAAATCTTGATTAAGCGACAATTGGCAAACCTTCACATAGCCATTAATAATAATAATATATTAAATTATATAGCGAAAATATATGCAAATGCATTTCTATGCGCTTTACAATCGCAAGATTACCCCGGTCAACGATAACCTGTCAAACATAGAGACAATCCCTCCACATGGCAACGGCTAGGCAGCTCGCAGCTGACAGTTTTATCTAACAGGTCCACATTTATACACCTGGGTGAAGAGAGGCAATGGAGATAAAGTGCCTTGCCCAAGGACACAACGCAATGATCTGTCCAGGACTCGAATCTGCAACCCTTAGATCACAAGTCCACTGCCTTAACCACTTGACCGCGACGCTTCTCATTGAATCATATAGTAAGATACAGAACGAATGAGTCCATTGAAATGTGGTCCAAAATCCAATAACAAGAAACGATAGTACCAAGTAATCATACGTCGCATTGAGCTTTTCAATTCGATAAAGCAGCCAGTGTAGAAATCTGCAGTGACTGGTCAATGGTCTGCTATTAAAATCTTCGATGTGTATATATATATACACATATAATGCATATACCTTGTTTTTTATTATTGCAAGTGTGACTCGGTATTATTTTACTTTATTCTCGTTTTGTTATATTGTGTAAAACTACACGAAAATATTACTTTGCACGTTACCGTCAAATTAATGCACTAAGTATCCCAGCTGTATAATATCCACCATTTAATTTATTTCCCGATTAGTGTCAATGAAAGTTAATTGTTAAAAGCCATTGCGGTCACTCAAATATGTTGTTTCAATTTAGTGAGGCTGCACTTTGTTGATATTTCCTTCGTTCCATAATAACACGTAATGATACTTAAGCGGGATGTGAAGAAATTGACTTACATTCATATTCAATAACAGTGACTGCCTGTATTTGTTGTAAGCTGTGTAGGTTAATAAATAGTTAACAACCACAAATAAGGCATAGCGGCAGTCGCATGGCTGTTTATTAATTGCCTTTATGCTATAGTTACGTTTTCCTTGCCATTACTTTGAAGAAAGTTCGACACCAAATTTGAAACCGCAGCAGTTCTTCTACGTATATTATGTTCTTATTTTGTTCAATCCTGAATAATTGATTGAGATGTCGCACTCTCGGGTCTAACCTGCTGTAAAGTTAAATACTCAAAGTTTAATTTTCAAGCCAGAATGGTTGGAATATACCACCAATAGGTATATGTACATAATGTGAAGCATAGTTACAATTTATTACCTGTAACATATTGACCATGTGGATCAACATGTAAATGATCAAAGGATATGTACATAACATTTACTTATATTCTGAAATGATGAATATAGTCCCTTTAGTAATCGTGGCTGTTTTAGTGGAACGTTTACACTCTGTTATGCAAATTCTGATTGATGATCAATTCCTAAACTGAGTACTTACTGATGGTATTAGTGTATCGCATCATTCCGTGTGATACCCTGATATGACAGAAAACAATCAGTTCGGACGGACGAAAATCGTCTACATTCACTTTTGGGAAAATCATTTTGCAGATGTTCATTAAGATAAAGTGACTAAGGTACCTTGACATGCTTTAAAACACGTTCTGTGAAACCCCCCTCCCAAATCTTAAGCAAATTAAAACGTTAGGAAATTTGTTTAATAATATTATGACCGTTCTTAGAGATCGGCATTACATTAAAAGAGACAATGAAGTACAGAGAGGTTTAATTTTCGATTTACCAAAGACTGATTTATTAAAAATATAAGTCAAATTTCAACTTCAAATATATTTATAGTTAATTTTGAACTAATTGATCATAGTCATGCCGTGTTTGATGTAGTAATGTAACTCTCACTTACTTTATATTAAACCGCATAAAGTTCGTTGGCTACATTTGAAGAAAAAAAACTAAAACTAAAACAGAAATTACTTTCCTATTGTTGTCAATTTGAATACGAAAGCGCGTTGCGTCCTTTGATTAGATCTGATAAAACTATTTATAGTGAACAATAAACACAATATGTTTACAATGCATGCATCGAAACTGTCTTCAGTATATAATACATAATTTCTAATAAATTAAGACTTGTTCGAAATGCATTTAATTGTAATCCGAACCAAATGCAAGAAACTATGATGCGTACCATCTAGTACGGTAAGGCTTAGGATTTTCGACATTTCAGCTTAAAAACGTTCTTTAGTCAATCGAAAAACAAATGAAAATAAAACAAATTGCATAAGGAAACGTTAATAAAAGCCAAATACCGTAAATAATATACTTTACCCGAAAAACACTTCCAAATATTATCGCATTAGGAACAAATAGGAACACCTTTCGGAGTCCGGTTTTGGACAGTGTTTGAAGTATTCGACTTATAGGATCATAGTATTCGACACGTTATTTACAATTTCAAAAACAGATCAAATTTGTCCTTTTTAAGAGAGAAAATTCTTTTATTTTAACAACAGACAAATACTATTCTACAAGAAAGTCTACATGGAACCGACTCCCTTTTGCAATGGGAATTCGAAATTTGACATTCGCGAGTATTATCGAATTTCTTGGTTCACAGCGCAGCAGAGTAGAAAAGGGATTGAATAAGGGTTTTCAAATTTTAGGGATCAGGGACGGGGGACCAGTGACATTCATTGCAAAACTTGAAAATCCTGTGCATTCAGTAATGCATATTTCTTTGCGTTGACATTTCTTTTCTACAAGTGGACGACTTAAGGTAAATGGTAAACAATTTGATGCAAAAAGGGACACCTGTGATACAATATTAGAGACATTTTGTATCAGTTTCAATAATTTTCTTTTACCGAAGGTAGGCTAGGTCCCAAACGTGCAACCTTTGATGCAACATATGAGCATTTTATTGCAGAAAGCTGGACACATAGTTTTGGATGAACATACTTGACTATTATTTAAACACAAACGAAATGAACAATATAGAAGCTGTCTAATTATTGGACTCTGAAGAAAGATGTTATGTCCGAAGAATTATTATTTCCACTATGGTGGCAAGTTATTCGGATATCAATAAACAGCAAATTATTCCCTATCAGTGGGTTATTAATTTTCAGTAGTAAATGCTGGAAACCAAAATGTAGAGTCAAGGGAGAAATACAACAGTCGTAACTAAAAGAGACGTCAAGATATATATGACATGAAGAAGATATTAAATGTGCCTAGTATGCAATAGGTTAGAAGGAAGTTTGATTTAAGACGAAGTTATTCCATTAAGAATATTGTAAAAAATGCATATCAATAATAAGCAATTGATATCCATTACTCACTAAAACGTTGCCATAATTGCCTGAATAAGTTAAGTTGAGTATTGTGAGCAATCGTGACATCATCTTTAAGCCTCATCAGTAGCGTTTCGATTTCTCTTTTTACAGCTGTCAATCATTTTACAGAAGAGAAACTTAATATCATTTTCCTAACAACGTGAACATCCAACGAAATTGATGTACTGTTCATAACGTATAGTTAAATGAATATAAATAGTTTTACTTTGTAATGGCATTATTGCCAAGCTCACAGAGATACATTACATCAGCGGATTTTATTCCCAATGTCTTGCAATAATAATTATTGACTATTGTTTCAGCTTCTCATAATTCCAGAGATGTCAAAACTACTTTAGGTTTATTGATGTTTGATTTACTTAATGAAATACGTATGGTTTGACTCATTGATCTTTCATTTTCTATAAAACTTTTACAGTAAGTTCAAACTTAAGTATAAAACAAACTATTTCTTAAACATTATTTTTATGGTGAACCACACACATCATCTCAAACATAAATTATTTGGTCCATGAATTTTGATGAGAAAATACAACACTTTAAAGTTCCAAATGATTCGACGAGCAATCTCCATTTTATCAATGGGTAGTTTCATATTAGTCTTGAAGACACTTTTCTTGACTACTTGTTCATACCTCAGTAGTTTAAAACTCACAATTATGTATGTAGAGAAATCTAACAAACTGTAAGATGATCAGGATTTTTTGTACATAACAATTATAATCATTGTTTGTGACGCAACAATTTCTTAACATTTTAGCTGCCGGAATGATTCAGACTAATTTCATTTATATAAGTTTTTTTCATTCTCTTTCAGGCCTGATTTGCCCAAAATACCAAGTGATGGAAATGTTTCTGACGGTTCCAACGAGTCTGAAAGTAAGAACCATCTCATCTCACTATTAGAAATATATTCTGTTTAGCAAAGTTGAATGTTTCACAACAATTGTAGTCGTTGAAAACATATCCTGGTAACATGTTTACAGGCATTTTGGTGCTATTTTTATTAAGAAAACATGATTTAAAATTGGTATCATATTCAAAAAGAAATTAACACGTTTAGTAAGAAAGTAGAATATTTGACCAATTATTAAAGTGTAAATTATTAAAGCCAGCATTATTTATGGTTACCATGCACACTGTCTACCGATATGGAATATTCCGGAGGCAGAAAATGTGATTCTTACAGGAAAGATTAAACTATTCCACACGTCTAATTATCACTATTTTGCTCATCACTCTAGATATAATTGAGTCAAGGTGGTTTAGTGTTTGTTAAGTAAACCCATTGTTACTTCAATACATTAATCACATAATTATAGAGAATTATAATCATGTCCTCATAGTACATGTGCATCGAAATACAGCGTATGTCCTTTAATTACTGTTTTGAATCATTGTTTAATGTGATTTAATTATGACGCTTGCTTAGCTGTCATCATACTCTAAATTCAGAGCTTTCATCAATATGCAATTGATAAATGGCTGTTTACCAGTTTCTGAATAAATGAGTTCCATGTTTAATATTCCAATTCATTATTGATCATAGTAATGTCGCTAACTCTGATTTTCCTGGAAGCAACTTCATAAACATATCAAGTATTAATTATTCACGGTTTAAACATGGTGTCAGATTATTATTTTAATTGTGCAGAAAATGTACATGATAATTGGAAGCACTCATCTTTGACCAGCCTTACCTTAAAGGTCAAGCGACACGTAGACTTGACTTTACATAATATTAAACTTTACAATTCTTACATTAAGAAAAACCCAACACCGCGATTTTTTTCCGTCTCCAAAGGGGTAGAAATCGGTAAAAAGTACTGTTACGTAATAGATTCAGTGACGTCACGGGGGGAAGCGCAGAAGAGTGCAAACTGTATATGTTCTGCGCAGTGCATTGGGTATGTAGAAATCTCAAACTTCTCGCAAATATTACCTTTTTCAGCAGTCTGTTACAAGAAAGTTAAGATTTGGATTAAGATGAAAAATCACAAATTGATACATAAGACATCGAACAAAACATCTAATGACTTCTTTTTTCATAAATTCCTTGCATTTTCTTCCTATCAAGCAACATAAACTCCGCAAAAATCGGCTAGATTGACTCGTTCAGGGAAAGTCGAAAACAAATGACGTCATTTGTTTACCAAGTCGAAAGTGCATGATATCGTCGCAGCGAACTGCTTATTGCTACCACACGCACTGTAGTACGCATATATACACAGCACAGCATACACAGCATAGTTATACATATCGCGAAATGGCTCCCGGTGGCATTGACACACAGT
>JAIPMN010122746.1:0-31360 GCA_020650975.1 Apostichopus californicus | reverse complement strand
AAAATCCCCCCCCCCCCCCCTCCCAGAAAAAAAAACAAATTGGGCAATCTTGTGGGGTAAATGAAGGAAATCCTATTTCAAAGTTGAAAAGGTATGTTTGAATGAAAAATACAGAAATCATGGCCTTATTTTCAAAGTATCATCATTTCAGCAGACAAACGACAACGGTCAGAGGTCTATTCCTGTTTTTACACCTACAGGTTTTCATTAACCCTCTCCAACACACTTAAAGTGGAATGGTGAAACTTGAAATTGTCATTAATGTTTAAGATGATTTTCTGAATGAATACCATGGTCTTCTTGCAAACAGTGGGGTAAGCTAAGTTGGAAACGTAAAATGATGCAATGTATGAAGACAAAGCCGAAATCAACCGACTGCAAGATCCAACTTCTTCCCCATCAACAAATATTGTAAAGCGGGTTGATTCTCCACAAGTGGCACCATTTCCCCTGATGTAGAGGACGTGGGGGTCTTCATTCTATACGCAAGAAAATACACCATAATATTTTACATGGTATGGTATAGGAGATTATAGGTATCAATGTGGCTTTTAGTCACCCTACTTGAACCTGAAATAATTTGGCTTTCTACACGACTTTTTTGAAACTCCCATTCAAGTGTCATTTTAAGCAAAATCGATGTTGTCTAGCTGCATGCAGTTTAACGACAAGTCAAATAAATCCCAACCAATCAAGGTGCATTTAAATTTGGAAAATTTGTTTTCTCTCTTGAAATTAGTTGTAACACTAACCCTGGACAATTCAAAAGTAACAATAAAATCACAAAACAATCTGCCAACACCATACACTTCAGACATACATTGATAAGAAATTCATAATATAAATGTGCTTAGATTATGAACAGTTTTACAGGTCATATTTTTGGCACAGCTGTCCCTTATGCGTCAAAGGTATGGTCACATGGCCTACATTTTCGGAGACCAACTCTTCACCTTCAGTTAGTGCCAACTGTTTTTTATTGAAAATACCATTAAAAAACATTTGCTTTCAAGATGAAATTATAACTGGCTATTAATTATGGTTTAACACCCATCACATTACTTCTCATGAGATTTACGAGCTTTTTGTAGGAAATTCATATCTATCCCTGTCCACTCATGAAAATTAATGTGAAAAAATTAAAATGGCAAATGTTTATACCAACACCACCATGCTAAGTTTAAATGAAATTTTCAATATATATCACTAACAAAAACATTTGGGGCCATCTACAGATCATAAAGGCATCCACATATATTCTTTTGGTCAAAGAATGTACAAAGAGGGACGCCTACATGTGAATAGGGCAGGGGACAAATCCCCACGAAATACAACAAGAACCTCATACCTTTCCCCAGCACCCCACTCCACGGAATGGCGGACTTAACATGGCTTTACATCCGAATTTCAAGCAAACTTAATTGGATTTTATGGCAATTTTGTCTAATTTTCATGAATATTTTGTCAAAAAACTGCCATTGTTCCCAAGTGAAATATATATATCCAACACTGTAAAGGGGAACTTTTTCCCCTTTGTCCCGACTGCCCTTGTGTGGTGGAGGGCAGTATACAATATTCCCCCATAAAAAAGTGTCATTTTCTGAAAGAAGATTAGCTCTTTCGAATGATACCAACACCATCCCTTTAACGTAACGAAATAGTAAAGTCTTGTTTTAATTTTTGGAAGGTGCACTTGCAAATCAATTGTGACAAGATCCCATGGGATTTGAAGGGTTAAATTAAGGAGGGAAAAAGGCAAGTTTAATATGTGAAGAAATATTTTGTATTGTACATACCTCTTTTTCTCTTGCAACCTTCATCAACTTCCGGACTTGTATTGGCTTCAGCATCGTCAGATCAGAAGGCTCAACAAGGGCGAGGTCTTGAGGCACATCTACACCAACTACCTCACATAGATGTTCTGCAACCATGACTGCTTCTTCTTATGAGATATTACGGAGGATTTCACATATTGCTCACTTGATGTCGTCCATCACTCCAGACACAATTCCTACATGAAATCATATGAGATTGCATGTTTTAGTGGAACTACAAGAGCATTTCTTCTTGCATATGCAGGGAGCGGGTAGTAATCAAGAAGATCCTTGCTGTTAACACAAAGCAATTTGTTCCTGTCGACACTAGATTCCAATCAAAATACATGCATATTCAGAACTGACTGAAGAACCCTTACAACAAAGTATTGTAACGGCACGTCAAAGCTCCTTGTTTGTCGTTAGCGTTAGCATGTATTTTCTCCAATGAAATGTTCAAACTTGGGTTGATTCTTTACATTATTAGACGCTTTACGGGAATTGTTTGTTTGATATAATCTTATAAGGGGTGTCACTTGCTTGATTAATGAACGACTGTTAAGGGGGAACTCTCTCATGTTGCCCGATTTTGGAGGTCACTGAGTAGGACGTGTAGGTTACGTTCCAGGGGCCAAAAATGTTAGGTCTTGGTAAATCTTAGCCAGCACGCATGTCGTATTTTATCGTGTTTTATTGGTTGGTGGTTGTAGACTGGGCGTGGCTTATGTTTCTAATAGGGTTAAGTGTAGGTTCACACGTTGTAGGTATAGGAAGTAGTTTCTGTTTAAAAGCAACTGCGGGCTCGGACTGAAGGAGGACGAGGGTAACGAGGAAGAACGATTCTGACCATCAGTTTAGGGAGAACGATTATGGCCATGAGTTAGGAGAAGAACGAGTCATATATTGGCACAAATAGCGGTGGACCACCCAAGCAAGTCAGATCGGACGCCGAGTACCAAAATAGTCTAGAAGACCAGGCTCACCATTCCGCCAACTGCGCCGCCGTTCACCATTCCACCAACTGCGCCGCCGTTCACCATTCCACCAACTGCGCCGCCGTTCATCATTCCGCCATCTGCGCCGCCGTTCACCATTCCGCCAACTGCGCCGCCGTTCATCATTCCGCCATCAACGCCGAGGGCCAACATTCCCATAACCGCGCCGATATTCAACCACCAATCTTCAGCGCCGAAGTCTATCGTTCTGCCCTCCGTGCCGAGACCCGCCATTAGTAATGTACTATGTTGTATTGAACTTCATCGACTTCTGAGCATGTGTTAAAACCTGGTTTCATATTTAATAATTGCCTCTGTAATGCACGACCACTGTGCACCATCTTGACATGTATATAGATCGTAAATAAACGTTGCAACTTTAATATCTCCTGTCGACAGCCTCATTCCTGTGTTCCCTCATTTACACTCTTCCTTGCGCATACCACCGAGGACGGCGCGTTACAGTATACTTTCAACTTCCCTTTTATCACTGAGAATAGAATCTGTCCAAACAATAGCCCCTGATCATCTTGACCAAGTACAATGTAATCCCCCTTTTTATACTTGGTTCCTCTGAAAGTAAGATCATAAGTGACCTGATCTTCAACTGTTGCACTAATTTCATTCAAACATCCTTGCAGTGCCTCATTATATGTTTGCAGATGTAAAGGAACTGTTTGTTTCGCATCAATGGTGATGGGGAAGAATGTTCCAGCACTCAAGTAGGATTGGAGTAGCTGATGCCTTTCTGCTAATATAAGACACAGGTTTTTTAAGTTCTGCAAATAACGCACACATCGTTTAAAATACGAGTGCTTACTTTCAAATCTCATAGTCCACGTTCTAATGAGAGGGCCAAATTGTAGTATCAACATAGGATAATGCTTAAGGAAATGGTGTTATGGCCGCATTCTACTCTGTGGGAAAAGTCTGTAACGCAACTCTAAGTATTCATCAATAAGAAAACTCAGATTGCCTCATTGATACATATCATGTAACCGAAGAAAGAACTGCCAAACCCTGATCCAAGGAATCTGCAATTCTATCCCCAATAAGTACAGGCAATAGTCTAAGAAGGAACCCTCTACTGCCTGTCCACCCAAGTTTTCACCACTTGGTTTAATCTTAGTTGGTTGATTGCTTCTATCTGACCCGAGGTATTTAAACTGAGCTATTCTTCTATTTATGTCGGTGTATGTTAGCCACTTCTTCTGTTTTATGAAATAGCTTAAAACCAGTGCCACATCATAATTCAAGACCCCTTCATATAGGTCATGACCAAGACAAGGGGGCAAGCCTGAACAGACATGAAATATTTCAGTTCATTGAACAAAGAGTCAAACTTAACCCCTTGTGCAATTGTTTGGTTCTCATTCTGTTGGACTTCCTGTACTGCTCTGTTGTAATTTTCTTCATTTCGAATGGGTCCAATAGCACATGGGTCTTCATGAAATTCTGCACTTGTAACGGAGCATCACCTACACGGAGTACTACTGAAGTTTTCCACAAATCCACCAATACAATGTGAACCCAGATTATCTCCGGCAATAAAAGTTAATGTACCTTTTAAATGCACACCAGCTATTTCAATACCATTCAGTTCAAGGTCCTTCAGATCGTCAATTAATGTTGGAAGCAACTTTTCTTGTCCAAAGTACTTCAAATCATTGTCATTGCACAATGTGTGATCTATACTCGACCGGAGGTGTGGTCTGAAATTAGCAATTGTCATGTACACTGCTAAAATGTTATGTTTTTTCTTGCTACAACCTAGCGGATTACATACTTTAGTTTGGATTAGTTTCAAAGCATCTGGATTGTTCTGGAAGAAAATGTTATCTTTGAAAGCAGCACCGTCGGTTATATCGTGAAGTACCTTTTCTTCAGCAGGTTTGTGGTTACCATGATACATAGGAAACTTGGTACACTGATACTCATTTTGAACTGACTTGTTTTTTAATAGGCCCTCCAAGGAGTCTTTGATAGGGATGTACTGAAATTCTCTCTCTTTGATGGAATCATTTCTGCCCAATTTAATTGAAATGGGTGCAACATAATCAAATTGCTTCTACGAATATAGTCTCATCGCAGATGTCAGATGATTTTAAATCACTGAGCACTTCCTTTGCTGTTGATTCTGGTATGTCTATATCATTGGTCAATGTTGATAGTTTTTGGAAAATAACTGTCTGGCCTAGGCGGTGTATGTCATGAAATTGTTCTATATTGTGCTGGATGGTTGAAGAAGGAAGCAGGTACTCTGATTCCAACTGTAGGTAAAACAACATGACATTTTGTGCAAACAGACCTTCGATATTATCTGTTTCTTCCAAAACTTCAATCGCATCCAAAGAATGTGGATGAAATGCTGCATTATCATCGGTGTCATATTCTGGCTCTTCAAACTCATTTTGTATTTGGATAAGTTCTGCAGGAACTTGATCAACTGTGTATGACTTGTGATACCTTGACAAATGTGACGTAAAAGACGACTTCTTTGTAAATGATGATTTACAATTCTTAAATGGGCACAATATTGTAGTCCCAACATCAAGGTGTTCTTTGAAGTGTTTGAAGAAATGTTTTATGTCATCACATAGTTGATTGCAGAAGACTATATCACACTGTAATGGAATATAAAGATTTTTATATCTCCTATAAACTCGTGGTTTGGAATGAGATCTTCGCACAAGACTGACAAGAGTAGGCAGAAAGTCTCCGGAAGCATGTAGCATATGGGCATGGAAACGACCGATTACACTCATTCTTGTGAAACCGACAGTGGTTAACATAACCTTGTAAAGTTAAAAGTTGCTGCTGACAGTATGAGCACTTGTAAACTAAGTCCATTACTGCATTAATTTAGCAAGCAGCAAACGAGGAATAACACGGTTATTGTTACTTGCGAGAACCGTCATATCTATTACTCTAAAGCATTACCTGTGCTCCAGACCAAAAATTGCGGCTCTTGTGCTTTCTGGAATCTTGATCACAATTATCTTGATTCTGTAAGAAAATGCAGACATTAAAAATTTTTCATGCAATGAAAATAATCCAGATTCAGGGTGAGCGAAACACACCCATAGGCTACACATCCACCCCAACCCCTAATCAAGGCCAGAAAAAGTGGAATTTCCCAAAAATATGTGAAATTTGGGGTTTGATGAAACTGGATTCTGGGAAATTTACATTTTTTATGGCCCTGCCACAATAGCAATGGTTACAGGATTTTTAAGCATTCATATGCAAAGAATGAGATTTTTATCTATTTTCGAAAAAATTTTCATTTTCTAAGGCCATCTTCATTAAACGGTTGAAGTTATGTTGTCATTTTCACACCTAGAGTTGTTGGGTCTGAGTGTGACTCCCTACCAGATTTATTTGCAGGTCATTGAAATTGTGTATTTAAATTAGTACAATTCTTTTAAGACTACCATAGCACGTTACCACAACCTCCAAGACAATCTCATTTTGGAATATTGAAACTGAGATCACAGATGTAATTCCACGTGGTTCATGCGGATCAATGGAAAGTTACTAATTTTAATTTTATCCCATGAAAATTTAGAAAGAAAATTGAAAAATTAATTTCTTCGATTTTGCAAATTATTAATGGAGTAGTTAAAGAATACCCCGTCAATTTCTAAGTACCTTTTTTTGCTGAAGTCGGAATCGTAGTGTACAAATTCATTGTAGCCGATTGCCTTTTGCTTTAACACGCGTTTTTTTTGGGTGTCAGGTTTTCCTACACCTATGATCAGCCAGTTCGTGAGACGTAGCTGATGTAGGCCAAGCCCTAGTGTCTACACTAGCTCACCCCTGGCCCTGATAGTTTGAAACAATGTTTATCTTAAATGATTTTTGTCTTTGTCTTCATTTGTTGAATTTGTATATTGCATACGGGTCATTCGTGTCAAATCACGGATGGCTGTTGCTGCACCCTGTCCAAAAATTCCCAATTTTTTGGTATGATTGGAACACCACAATATAAGCATATTCTGTAAATTTCACTTGCATTGCTTGACAATTGGCCGATTGATCACACTTTGAAATTCCGCACTTTGTCGCCACCGTGGCATTTTGGCATTTTCTTGACTTTTGAGGTCTCATTTCTCAGCAATTAAACATCTTGCTACCTTTCTATTACAGATGCATATA
Source organism: Apostichopus californicus (assembly GCA_020650975.1). Taxonomy (NCBI): domain Eukaryota; kingdom Metazoa; phylum Echinodermata; class Holothuroidea; order Aspidochirotida; family Stichopodidae; genus Apostichopus; species Apostichopus californicus. The sequence goes on along the minus strand of JAIPMN010122746.1, from coordinate 24,393 downwards.
GAGTTCATCCCATAGAACAGGAATATAAAACATTAGGCTACAAAATTATTGTCTTGTGGAGTTATGTCAACTTAAAAGTGTCAAAATATTACATTTTTGTACTTTTCACTAAAAAATGTGCTATTGTTAGTGATGAATTGCTCCTAAACTATTGCTACAGGGTACTTGATTCTTTCAGAGGTTATTATGTGTAGTACAAACAATACATAATAATGATGAGAATGCTTTCCTATAATATATTTGCAAGTTGTGGAACTCTGAAGTTGCAATTTCATGCTGCGATTCAGCATGAGGAAGGGGTTTTGATGCCAATTTTTTACCAAAGTAACTATGTTAGAACTGGCATATAAGTATTAAGTTCTTACACCTAACCAAATTTCAGGGTTTTAGCTTTTCTCAATATTAATTTATGAAGTTGTTAAGTTGCTCCGATGTACAAAAGAGGTCGTCTTTGACAGCCAATAATTCAAAACGCGTCATGTTGAAAAAATCTGCTAATTTTTCGGAAGAGTTATAGTACGACCCTGTTTGTACAAAAAATTTCAGGAGGGTGTTTTGCCTTATTTTGAAATGAAAAAACCTACAAATTTGGGATTTTCACAGAAAAAGGTTTTTGCCTGTTTTGATGTTGGCATTTGGATATCTTACTCCCTAATAATATCCAACATTACCTCATTATGATAACACTACTCTCTGGGACCTGACCTGTCTGAGCCTAGAGGCTCAGAGCATAGCAATCAGCATCTAAAGTCAACGGATGTATACTAAGGCCTACCTACAGTTAGCTTATCGACGAATGTGTCAATTTAGGGGTATGAAAGATATGCCAGATATTTTGTGTTCTAATTTTGCTTCATTGTACGGTGCATCAGCACAGAACCCTCAATATTTAGAGATCATTACATTTCTATGAAAAACATAGTGGAGTGATTTGGATTTTTCCTTATTACTATGATAGACATCGTTAAATTCAAATCCTTAACTTTAAGTGCGTCAATTATGAGCCCACCATGCTACTAGTGGTAGTAGTAACAGCTAGGCCTAACTGAATCATTCTTTTTTACGTACACCCTTGGCCCACTCTAAAACTAAGGCCTCGGCTACCTAGTTAGCTGATCTTTTGCTTACTGTTTATTGTACTCGGGCATAGGCCTAGACCATTGTCCATTTTCGCGGTAAAGTTTACCTGCGCTAGCCTAACACAGTAACTTTATTTATCTTATTCCTTATAATAGGGCCTAACGTTACCACTACGATAGGCCAATTCGTTGAAGACAAGGAAAATGGAATTATCATTTGCTCTTTATATTTGGAAAGATCATATAAGCATGGTAATTTATACAATTTCTTACCTTGACTGAATAACGTTAGACACTCGAATGTCTGGTCGGTCGCAAATGTTTTTCGCAGGTACGGTCTGACGGTACGGTGCAGTCAATCGAATCGACACAGAATGACAGACTTTGATAATGCGGTACAGTCGGAGATGGTGGCGCACTTGTGGTACTTATGTTGCACATAAGTACCGAGATTACAGTGCGCCCGCTGTATTTTGAAAAACTAATGGACATTTGTAATATTTACATCGAAACCACTGTAAAATTTACCATATTTTTTTACAGTGTACATCTGAGGTTAAGTCCCTCCTCTAATTCCATGTTACCTGAATCTTTAAACCATTCCCAACTTGGGCTCTTTTAAATCAAAGAGATAAATCATTCAACACTTCCTCACTGAATATGAATAAATAACCAAATAATGGAATACCTTTCTTACTCTGCTCATCTCGTCGCCCTTGCATCTCATCAACTGCCCACGAAAAGACCTCATCCGTTCTCTTCATCGACTGGCACACCTTAAGTACAGATTGCCATACTTCATAAGACCTTCCTGCAACAAATCCTGGATGCCCGCCCTCCACATCAGGTCCTTGAATTCGACCAAATGCTTTGCATACCTGTTGAAAATAAATATACAGAAATATAAATTTCAGGGTTTGACAAATAAACCTACTTGCACACCAGTCAGTGATATTTACATTAATGGTTGTGAGGGAAAAAATGAAGTTGAATGTAAAGGTTACTTCTAGTGGGTGTTAGTGCAGGAGCAGCTAAAATTTCAAGCCGTCTGTCGAACAAGCTCTGTAAAAAATATTGTCCATTAGTACCTAACTTCTGGTTGTCCCTGGCTGACTTGTCCTTAGTCCACTCTCTCGAATGGGAATATTTAGGAGAATCATTTAACTTAGGTAAGCTAATTTTGTAGTTTGTGCCTGCATCTCACAGTTACTTCACATACGGTTTGATTATGTAACTACTTCCTTGAGCACTCCCTCCCCTAAGCCCCTATAAATATTACCAACTCATGAACTAACCCCAAAAGGTTAAGCCTTGTGAGATGCAGGCACAATATACAAAACTGGACCACTTATATAAGTTAATCTCACTATAAAAATGGGTGTTATTACTACTCGTCAAAACAATAAGTACCAGCTAAAGACAATATTGTATCTGAGTACGATATGACCTGCAATCTCCGACAAAATTTAAGAAGTCCCCGTTCAATGTTCGGCAAAAATTAGGGTAGAAATTGCTGCAAAGACGGCAGATATTTTGTTATCGTGTTTGGTTTATTTTTGGTGCGATTTTCAAGGGAATGTGTCATTTTGGGGGTGTGGGCTGTGTGCGGTGTGGGTAATATATAAACGTACAACGTGGTGTATGTATACCCTTTTTCATATTGGCTGCAATTACAGCGACCTGCCAGCGGCAGGGGAAACAAATTCCTAAATGCCAATGCAAAATGTTTTGGAGGGCGGTCTTTTGGGTCTTAAGAAAAGGGGGCTGTAGCTGATTGTGTGTCAGTTACCTTATATAAGGAGCGGTACGAAAGCCATAGCAATGTTTCGGCCCCTTTCAAAATAATTTGGTATAGTGTAGCAGCATAGCAAACCTATTGTGCATTTTGTGATACAAGCACCAAATTTCGCACACATGAACATTAACATATTGCGAAAATTTTTAGATATTGGGCCACTGGGATATCTCTCTTTGTGTCCGCCATATTGGATTTCAAAATGGCCGCCATTTTAAATCTACATTTGCGATTATCTCTGGGTCTAATGCTGCTATTTACTTCATTTTGGTGTCTAAATGTATGTTTTTGGGGGCAAGAAATCCAATGGTAACAATCTGCATTGCGTATTTTTACCAATGGGCCGCCATATTGGATTTCAAAATGGCTGCTTTACATTACATGACCGCTTCTCGATCTCCCATTACCTGTTAAGCGCGCAAGATTTGCGTTCCGGTTTCCGGTGATTTGAAAAAAATCAAAAATCCTACACCGAACACCCCCAGACCTGGAAAATAGCTTGTTTGAAAGAGGACAGAATAAACTTTCATTTGATGGTTTTTTTAGGGGGGGGGGGGTTAGTGCAGGAACAATTTGTCAAAATTTCCCCCCAATTTTTTTTTTACATTCAAAAAATGCCGAACACCGGCTACGCGTTCCAAAAAATCCAGCACCAAGCCCCAAACCCCCACCCCACCAAGTTTGGTGTTTTTATTTAGCTAAATATGTCTTCTAAACAGTATGCATAGCATTAGGCTCATTCCTAACTTAGTCTGGCCAAAATCTGTGGAAACAACTCCAAAAATCGTCCAAAAACTCATAATTTCCTACCCACAGAAATTAATTCATAGCTGCCAGCAGGAATGTCCTACACAGGCCCCCAATGGCTTCCGTAGCAGCTGAGAACTTCCTGCTTACAACTCAACATTAACAAGCTGTAGGGTGCTGGAAAGTTCCGGTAACTTCAGTCAAATTTTGTACCCCTGAATGAGTTGTTCATATTCAAGCAGTCGAGTTGGCCAGTGAGGATTATTACAGAGAAGACCCCGAAAATAGATGAAATTTTCATGTTAAACACCTTTGGAATAAAACAAAAGCTTTGGTAAGAATAAAATATTGAAATAAATAAATTTAGGCCTAATTCTAGGAACCCTGTCATTAGGCCAGCATGAGTCACCAACGTTAGTGCATACACTGTACATATAGTGTAGGGACTGGTTGTGCGAAAACCAAAAATTACTGAGTCAATGAGGCTGAGTTAGTTTTAAGCATAAAATAATGAGTTTTTGCTGGTTTTGGGTGGAATAAGAAATGAAAGGAGGAAGAATAACTTGTTCCGGGGTAATGTCAAGCAAAACGGCGTTTGGCGGTACGGGGAGGGCCCCGCAACGCGGGGGTTCCGGCTAATTTGCATGTATGCAAATGATAGTTTGTCGAATTTTTGGGGGATTTTTAGAAAGAGGAACTTCTTCCGAACAAAATAGTCCAAGGTGATAATTGACAATGTTCAACCGATTTTTGGATATGGGCATAGTTCAACCAAGGTCAACGACCTGTGCTGACCCCGATTAACAGGTAAAGGGTTAACTGAGTCACTGTTTAAATTAGTGTGTGTCACTGTATATAGTATTGGTAGTGCAGTACCAGTTAGTACTCCTTTCTGTACATTAATTAAGCTAAAATTAAAGAAGCTTATGATAAATAGAGTTATAGTATTTGTAGTGGTAGCTGTAGTGGCAGTGATGATAACAGAAATGTTACTTTGTGTCATTCCAGGTTCATCGTGATGCATGCATGCCTGTAGACTGACGGTGCTGGTTGCTGTTCTGAAGACATTCCACCATGTCCAAGAGGTTCAGACTAGCTCCTTCTGAGCGAACTTGACCATCAACATCACCGCACCTCACCACAACTGACTGGATGTTATGCCTCATATGTCAGGAGGACAACACGGAGACACTGACCAAACCTGACCAATCAAAGAGAAAATACATTGGTAGTGGGTATAGTTCACTCGCAGAGAACTTGATAAAATTCAGTGAACTTGGAGAGCTTCCAGGATCATTTCACTTGGAAAGACTTGGAAAAGCTGCGATGGTTGCACACGGTGCACAATATCACCAGACGTGCAGGCTCCAGTACAACAACACCAAACTACAGAGGGCACAAAAGAGAGCACTCAAGAAAGAAGGTCAGAGCGATGAGGAACAATCGGTATGCAAACGCACCAGGGCCCATTCACGTTCATCGAGTACAGAGAAGGTCCCAGAAACTTGTTTCTTCTGTGGACAACTTGCTGGGGCTAACAGTGTTCGAAAAGCTGCAACATTCCAAATGGACAGACGGGTACGTGCCTGTGCAACCCTTCTTGGTGATACAGAACTGCTTGGCCGTCTCAGTGGTGGGGACATGGTAGCGTTGGACGCCCAGTATCACCCACAGTGCTTGATAGGACTTTATAACCGCACAAGAAAGGTCCGGTCAACAGGACCACAGGACTCAGACCAAGAGCGAGCAATGTCGGCAGTTGTCTTCGCTGAACTCGCCCTCTGCATTGAGAAACCAGACAAGATGAGGAGACGGCAACAGTATTCAGATTGGCCGATCTTGTCCACCTCTATCAGTCCAGAATGGAACAGCTTGGAGTGCAGTTCGACACGAGAGTCCACTCCACACGACTGAAACAGATACTGCTTTCTCAGTTTCCTGACATGCGGGCACACACCAAGGGAAGAGACATCCTGATGTCATTTGAACAAAATCTCGGTGCTGCTCTTGACAAAGCCTGCGAGCTGGACAGTGATAGTCATGCAGTCCATCTTGCCCGTGCTGCACACATTGTTCGCCGTCACATGTTTGGAGAAGCCAAGCCCTTCACAGGATTCCCTGGAGGATGTCAAGATGTGCCACCGTTGCTGCTTGCCATAGTCAGCATGATCCTAGAGGGACCCAGCATCAAGGACCAGATGGCAGACACTAACCCTGCAGCAATTACCGCAGCCCAAATACTGAAGTTCAACAGCGTAAAACACAAGCGAACACGTGGCACCACATCATCCACCTGTGTTAGGCACAGTGTTGCACAGGAGACCCCACTTCCAACATACACCGGGATGATGTTGCATGCTCATACACGCAAGAAGGAATTGGTCGACAGACTGTCACACCTTGGCCTCAGCATCTCTTATGATAGAGTGCTCCAGCTCTCAGCACAGATGGGCAACAATGTCTGCCAACAGTTTCACAGAGAACAAGTGGTCTGCCCTCCGAAAATGCGTGGCGAAGTGTTAACAACTGCCGCTGTAGACAACATAGATCACAACCCTAGTGCAACAACATCAAAAGACTCCTTCCATGGTACCGCTATCTCCCTCATACAACATCCTTCTTACACTGGTGAAGGAATAAATCGGAGCATCGTCGTTGCTGGAGAATCTGGGGATGCACGGTCCAAGACTGTCGCCCCTTTGCCGCACTATTATACTGATGTACCCCATGTCACTAGCAGCATGAAGAAGTCGCCTGTCCCAGCTGCTGGAGTTGTGTCATTGGCCAGAGGAGACTTCAAACAGCAGACTGATGAAGAATACCAATGGCTAGGCAATGCAAAACAACTCCTGGAAGACAACACTGGTACAGTGGACAATGAAAACACATCTTGGGCTGCATTTTATGCCAGCCGACAGCCACCAGATGCTAGAGTCATCTGCCCCACTTCGCTGCTTCCACTCTTCCTGGAAAGTGCCCACACTGTGGCCATGATCCGGCATTCAAAGGACGTTGTGAAGAAAGCTGTAGAACACCTGAATCCTGGACAGACACCAGTGGTCACCTTGGATCAGCCACTGTTTGCTTTGGCCAAGCAGATACAGTGGAAGTGGCAAGAGAGTTATGGTGAAGACCACATAGTGGTGATGTTTGGTGGTCTCCACATAGAGATGGCGGCACTGAAAACACTGGGGGACTGGCTGCAAGGGAGTGGTTGGGTGCAAGCACTTGTGCAAGCCGAGATTGCGACAGCAGGGACAGCAGACTCATTCCTGCGAGCATCTCATGTCTTGCGCACAAGAAGAGCACATCGAGTGACTGCAGCAGCACTGTACATCCTGCAACACCATGCCTACAACCACTACTGTCTGGGAGAAACCAGGGATGCAGAGGACCTTCCTGCGTCTGAAGACTGGTGTCGCCAGAGACGAGACAACATCCCCCAGTTTCGCTATTGGGCAACTGTGCTGGAACTAGAACTCTTGGTTCTAGTGTATGTGCGTTCTCTCAGGCAGGGATCGTTGATGATGTACCTCGATGCTCTGACAGAGCTGGTCACCTGGTTCCACGCACTAGATCATGTCCTGAAGGACATGGCCGAACTCACTACCAAACACCCGGACGTAGCCAAGAAATTCAGTGAAGGCCATTTTACAGTTCAGAAAACACAGAGGGTGGTCTCTTCAATCCCGATTGACCAGGCACATGAGCAGAATAATGCCTGCATCAAAGGAGACGGTGGCGCAGTTGGGCTCACTGACAACACTAGTGCCCTTCGTCGCTGGATGGTTGCGGGACCAGAAGTTGCTAGGGTGATCGAAGAATTCCATGACGGGAACCAATACTGGAGACGGCAAACAGCAGACACACGTCATCATGATCAGACGCCAAGTGTACAGGCCTCATTTGTGAAAGATGTGCGCTCTCTCGTCGGTGTCATAGAGGAGATGGGCAACCCATTCGAGGAGAAGAGTCAGGATCTAGTCACACTGGACACAAAGGACATCGCAGGTCCTGCAGCCGTGGAGACCGTGATGAATGCCAAGAGGATTGGCCAAGAGCAGTTAGAGGCTTTCACCAGAGAGTGTCATGTTGGACAGAACAAAGGCATTGGACGACCCCAGCGGGGACAATGCGTGCGGAGACGTGTGGTGGCCGCCGCAGCCATACCAGGAAACTGGCAGAACTTCCTACGAGTGGACAGCAACAAGACCGATTTGTTCAGGTTCCTCTCAGCAGCTCTCATGGAATGGTTTGACCGGGAGGACAAGCAACTCGTCATTACTGATGGAGAGGCAGTGCTCAGCAAGCCACTACTACCAGATCTGACCTCACTCGCCCGATGTAACCATGAAGAGGCTGACAGTCGGATGTTGCTGCATGCATCTCATGCAGCCAAGTATGGACACCATTCAATAGTCATCCGGACTGTAGACACCGAAGTTGTGGTGCTGGCAGTGTCCTTGGTACAGGAGTTGCAACCAGAAGACGAACTATGGCTGGCATTTGGAACAGGCCAAAGATTCCAATACCTAGCAGCACACGAAATAGCAGCTGGACTGGGACGAGAGAAGGCTCGTGCACTGCCAATGTTCCACGCTCTAACTGGATGCGACCACTGTGTCCAGTTTTGCCAGACATAGCAAGAAGACTGCGTGGGCAGTCTGGACGGTACTGCCAGAAGTCACTGAGGGGCTGCTGCTGCTGTCCTCCGCACCACGTGACATACCAAACGATGCAATGTGCATCATCGAGAAGTTCGTGATCCTGTTGTATGATCGAACCAGCAAATGCACGGACATTGACACGGCCAGGAGGAAACTCTTCGCAAGGAAGAATGATGTGCAGCTGATCACTCCAACGAAGGCAGCTTTAGAGGAACATGTCAAGAGGGCAGTGTATCAAGGTGGACATGTGTGGGGTCAGATACTGCTGCCAGCACCAGAGCTCCCTCCACCAACCAACTGGGGTTGGTCAATGACTGGAGGACACTACACACCATACTGGACCAGGCTACCTGAGGCAGCTCACAGCTGCATTGAGCTGGTTTCTTGCAATTGCCAGAAAGGGTGTGTGAGGCGCTGCAAATGCAAGAAGGCTGCCCTTCAGTGCACAGCCCTCATACATGTACTTGTGGCAGTGCTGAACTTGTTAACATGACAGTTTATGTACACGTATCTTCAGTACCGATATATACCTAGCCTTAAGATACCAAGTAGGCTGAGGGGGCTGCAGCCTCTTACCAGGCTGCAGCCCCCTCAGCCTACTTAAGAATTGTGCATTGGATTGTGAAATATAAAAAACATACATTTAGACACCAAAATGAAGTCAATAGCAGCATTTGACCCAGAGATAATCGCAAATGTAGATTTCAAATGGCGGCCATTTTGAAATCCATTATGGAGGACATAACGAGAGAATTCCGAGTGGCCCAATATCTGAATATGTTCGCAACATGTTAATATACATGTGTGCCAAATTTGGTGCTTGTATCACAAAATGCACAATCCTTTTGAACATTTGGGCTAAACCGCCCCGCTAGTACCGTTTTTATCCAAAATAATTACAATTTAAGAATAATCATAGGATTTCTCCCATTCAACGATATTCTGTTGAATAGTTCCTTGGCTTACATTATATTTTCTCAATGTGAACGCTGAGATCGCTTGAATAGCATTCCATGGAAACCCACTTTACCTTCACTTCTTTGTTTAGCGCACAGAAGACATGCATTTGAATGATGGAATTTACTTTACCGGATTCAAAATAAAGTCTTGAATATAAAAAACTTTACTGTACAAAATTATGTTAACCTTCAGCATTCGGCCCTATATCCCCGGACCCGACACAATTATATCAATGAATTAAGGAAATAAAAATCCGATGGCCGCTTTTAACTTAAGCATACAATAATGTGTGTTAATCATATGCCCACTGTATCCAAAAACGGCTTTTTAAATGGTAAAGGTAAAGTTACAATAAAATTTGAAGCAGCTATTACGCTTTCAAAGTCTCCCTATTGCTCAGTTTTTCCTATGCTGCGCTCTGTCAGGTTGTTGTTTTGTGTCCGATTTTACATATTATTTAGAATTACCTTTTCTCTTTTATTTCCACACGCATATGCTATAATTTCTTGCAACCTCAATAAGGTGCCCAAATGCAACCATATGAAGAAATCAATCATAGAATCTGAATGAACTGAAGTTGAGTTTAGTTAATGGCAATACTGAAAACCATGCTCATATAGTCCCAGAGAGGTGTGAATAAATATAGAATAGTAAATATATATCATATTGAATTTTATAGACAAAAGATGATAAGCAAAATATAATGTTGAATTTTGTATTTTTGTGGTTGTTTTTTTGTTAAAGCTAAGAACAAAAAGAAATCAATTGAATTATACAGGCAACCCCGCTTAAGTCGAATGTGTCGAAAGTCAGATTTTCGCATAACTTGTACTTCAATTGAAGTCCCAAGATTCTCAATAACTTTATGTATAAATTTTCTTTTGAAAGTCGCATAACCTCAATCTCAGACACATATTTGCACCCTGGCTTAATAAGAGAACACGATGAAAAACCTGCTCCTAAGTCGGATTGAAAAAATATACACACAACCAACAACTGTCAACTGCTGTACACATTGAAGTTTCACCCGACAAGAGGACAAAGTGCGGTGCGTCAATTAATTAATGCACATGTAGCACAAATATTACCCACACAATGTTGTGAATAATTGGCAAATCTCCTGTACATGTACCGTAACTAAGTTAACAGTACATGAAGGCCTATATAAAATTCTTGCAAGATTGATTGCATATGGCCCGGAGCTGGGTTGCCTGTGTACAGTAATCATATATTTGAAGATGACGGCAGCAGCTAAGCCTTGCTAAGTTCAGGATAAATACAATTACCGGAAGTAACTAACCTCGTCTTCATGAAAGAGCCAGGGGTATTCTGCCTTGACAGTGGAAATTGTTGCGCAACCTTTCATAATAAGATTGCGCAGATCTGACAGTGTTGCTGCCATGCAAACTGCCACACGGTGAAAATTTTGTTTCTTTTTTTATTTTTCAGTTTTCATCCAATGCTTGTGGGCTGAAAGAGAGAAGTCGTCCTCGGATGGTAGTCTTTCTGGTAAATAATTTACCATCCCCCACTGTGGATGTGCCCGTTTGGTTTGGGGTGGCAGGTCCTTGTGGGCAGTTGTTTTCTTTCGTGACAGGACCACTGCCAATTCCTTGTCCTGACGTTTGCGAATTTATATTGCATTCGGTGCTTCCACAGCATGTGAAAAGAACAAGAAAGTTTAAAAGGCAATAATTCTCAAATATTTATAACCCTTTTCATACACTTGAATCTAAATTAGATATCAAGTATAGCAACAATGGCTGGTTGGTTGGTATGATGGCATATTGACAGCCAGAGTTATATTATGCCACAGTACGTTGAAAATAAAAGCAAATAAATAATAACAATAAAGGAGTCTGCTGGACAATGAGCATAAGAAATAAATTGAACAACAGTTAAAGAAAATGGAGAATGAGGTTTAAAGTATAATAGTACAGAGTTAATATGTGAGAGAAAAAAGGTTCAAGTCAGATGAAGCTTGAGGACTGAAGAAAAGACGAGAGAAGTGGGATGATGGAAGAGATAAAAGTTGATTCAAAAGGTCAGTTTGGCATATAAAGTAGAAGATTTGGGACGTGGAGTTACAGTAGAAAATATAGGAGTTCTTGAAAAAGAAGTATACATAACTGTGTTCAAAAGTAAAAGATATTCAAAAGGTGGAATTAACATAGTGGTAATGCTTGTTTTCAAATTGAAATGTTAAATCATAAAATATGTGGGATTCAAGTTCATTGGCTTTCAGCAGGCAATAAGACTTATGATTTTTCAGATATACTTATATGGCTGGGGATCCAGAAGAAAATACTGTTGTTATAAATTGTGGACAGTTCCTAAAGGAATGTGATTAACTGCACTTGGTGATATACATGTAGCCTTTAGTATTTCCTGTCATTCTCAACAAAAATACACCCTCCATAAGGGTTTAAAATATGGTTCATCACTAGCACAAGTCGGGTACTCGAGGACCCAAACCGAACATTTGGGTACGTGAATCTAAAAACCACAAAACAGGTACCCAGTGATCTGCAAAACATCGCATAAATGCTACGTTTGTCAACATGAGTGAAAAACATTCTTGTAGTGTTTATGTTTTTTTTTATTACTGACCTTTTTCAATTTTCAGCCATTCGTAATGATGCTTTTGTTGAAAAAATACAATCTACAAGCGAATGAACCAACAGTGTTTTGTGGCTACTTCCGTTATGATTTTTGATCAGGTTTCGGTCTGAGCTTTGAAATACCTGTAACCCGACCGGGTAATGATAATGGTACCTGGTTGCGATATTTTGCTAGCCAACTCAGGCCCACTTTCTTGCCTGACTTTCCACTCGCCCGACTGAATTTTCCACTAGCCCATAATTTTTCAAGGCCATTAAAGGTTTATACCTAATTTCTTCTGAAGAAAATTACGCCAGTGTTAAGTAACATAAATCCGTCAATGGGTACATGTGACCACTATAACTAAGCTGTAAGGTTTTTCTTCAATTAAGAAATATGTTAGTATATGCAATGAGAACATCCGCGACCCAGTACTGTAGAGGCAAGGAATATTTTAAGTCTTAAAAATACCTGTTAGGCTGAAAAACTTGGTCAAGAAATAAAGAACCATATATAAACTTCTGGAATAAATTATCGATTTACAGCTTACTGTAGGCCTATGTTTTTCTGAAACTTGTAACACTCTGCATCTGCAGCTCTGACTGCGCTGTGAACCAACCTGAATGGGTGGTTGACCCACTTAAAGTTGAAGGCTGAGATTTTGATATATAGCAGCCCTTCCATATAAAAACTTCAATTGGATGTAAAACATTTTTAGAAGTGCATCAACAAACCTTTTTGTAATAGCTCGACAGGCTTCCATGATTGAAATTGTGCTAGCCCATACATGAAATCAAGTAGCCCAGGACTAGTGGGCTTAAATGCAAATTTTGAGCTTTGCCCTCCATATAATATCCTTCTGTCGAGTAGAGGATCGATGTTAGTTTAGTCCCGACAAAGCTGCAAAGTTTCATGCGGAAGCGTGGAATTCCAAAGATAAGAATAGAGAATATTTATAATGTTCTGTGACTTTTATTCCTTCACTACTCCAGTCCCAACTCCTTCACTCAATCTCTCAGGTCTTCATCAGTTTGCAGTCGCTACTCTCAGCCACTCCCTTTATTTCCCAACAGCCAGCACAACAACACACAAGGCCATTATTCCAAGTCAAAGTGAACAGTGAACTCCCTTCCTCTCACACAATATCAAAAGTAGTCTGTACATATAGCATACACTGTAGAAACACACACACACACATCTCTAACCCCTCTTGACCCCCATCTCCCCTTATCTCTCCTTCATCCTGCCTGACCTACATAATCACCAACTCTCGGACTTTCTCTGGCTCACACCCAAGAATTCCATCTCCATAGCAATAATATTTACAAAGTATAGTTAAAGAGGTATATTATAGAAATAGAAAGTTGAGATATATAGATTGTTCATGGCTATAGAAATAGATAGTTGAGATATGTAGATTGTTCATGGTTATATAGATATAGTCTTTAAGTTTGTTCTCGACAATCTCCGGGGGCCATCAAACAAAGTGGTAGGAAAAGGAGGGTCGTAGTGTGGTCATCGTCACTCCCGCTGAAGTCGGCTTCTAGTGGAACCAGATCCTTTACACCTCGTTTGGTAGTGAATCCTGACGGAAGTTTGACCTTGACAAATCGCACCTCACCATCAGCAGATGGAACATGATCTGTAACTCTCCCCATTTTCCAGGTGACTCTCGGTGTGCTTTCACGAATAAGGCAGACTTCACCTTTCTGTGGTAGGCGACAAATTTCACCACGGGTCAACCTCAAGTGAGCTTGGTGGGCTTCTCGGAGTTCCTGTAGGTATTGTGTTTGCCAGATCTTCCAGAAATGATCAAGCGTCTTCTCTCTCAATTTCCATTGACGTAATAGAGTTGCCTTTCCTCGAGGATTGGGGTCATAATCTGGATCAGTAGGGTCCTCATTCGAAGGAGGCATGCCCAGTTGACACATTGGAGCCATGAGACTTGCAGGTGTTAGGACAGTCTGATCATTAATATCAGCTGACAATGGAAGAAGAGGTCTGGTATTAAGAGTTCCCTCAATTTGAGTAATGAGGGTTCTCAAACCTTCATCCTTAATGGTCATCTTCCACAGAGTTTTCTTGATGGCTCTTTTCACCAGATCTACCAGTCTTTCATAGAAGCCGCCAACCCAGGGTGACCTTTCAGGAATATAGCGCCAATTAATGCCCTTTTCAGAGTAAAACGCAGTGAGACATTCTCTTATTTCCTCACTTGGCTTTTGTCCCCAGATAGCTCGCAGAATACTTGCTCCTTTCTTAAATTGAAGAGCATTGTCTGTCAGGATAGTGTGTGGAGTTCCTCTTCTCCCAATAAATCTTTCCACAGCTTGAACTGCTGACTCGGCTGAACAATCTCCGATCAATTCCAGATGTACAGCTCTGGTAGTAAAACAAGTGAATATAGCAATCCACCGTTTTTGATGTTCAGTGTCTTTCTTTTCACGAATGAAAAGAGGACCCATATAATCTAAACCAGTATATTTGAAAGCTGGCGCTCTTTGAACTCTCTCTGAAGGCAACTGGGCCATCTTAGGAGGTCTAAATGTCCCACCTTGAACTCTTCTGCAGATGAGACATCTCTTTAGACACTTTTTAATCTCAGTAAGTCCATGAGGAATCCAATATCTCAATATAACTTCTGCCAAGGTGGATCTTGCTCCAGCGTGGAAAACCCTGTCATGTGCCTTATTGATCACTAGAGTTGTGAATTTGTTGTCACGAGGAAGAAGGGTGGGCTATTGACTTTCCTCTGTGAGGTTTGCATTTGCAAGCCTCCCACCGCAACGAATTACATCCCCATCTAGAAACAGATCAAGTTGTTTGATCAATTGATTTCTTCCCCCTTTCTTGAGCAGGATTATCGCTTCGTTAAATCCTTGTTGTTGGACAACCTGGATCCATTGATTTCTGGCGTATTGCAGTTCTTTAACTGTGACTGCTTTGGTATCAGGAATATCCCTTTTGAGGCATAGGTTGATGAAACGATGACAATATGCTGTAACTCTCATCAGCTTTCCGATGTTTCCGTATCGGCTGACATCAATGCCAAATGGGGTTGACACCTCTCCACATGTACTCATCAGATGGGCTTCTTGCCTTAGATTGGACTTTTCTTTTTCTTTGTTGCCCTTATTCAGTACCAATGGCAAGTTTGGCTCTTTTTGACCTGGTGACCATTTGGGCCAATAGATCTCCTCTCGGATGGTCCACTTAGGACCGGTCAACCAGTTTGATTCTTTCAGACTTTTTCTGAAATGCCTCTTGTTGCCAGGTCGGCTGGATTCTCCTTTGTGTCCACATAGTTGAATGTAATGTCACCTTTACCGACAATCTCTTGGGTCCTTCTTTGGACATATGCTGGAAGCTCCTTCTCAGAATGAATCCAATGTAGGGTGATTTGTGAATCACTCCACAAAATGTTTACACTCACTGGGTAGTGCAGCTCTTTCTCTACAAATCTCATAGCTCTAGATCCAATCAGTGCTGCAGTGAGCTCCAGCTGGGGAAGAGTCATTTTTCGTTTAATAGGAGCAACACGGGCTTTGGCAAATACCAGACTGCACTTCACGGTAGATGCTACCTTCTGCATAACATAGACACAGGCAGAATAAGCTTCCAGACTTGCATCAGTGAAGCAAATTAGTTGTACTGGGATCATCTCACCACTTAGGATCCATCTTGGTATACTAAATTTCTTCGCTCCTACAAGCTCTCTTTGAAGAGCCTTCCACTTGACCACATAGTCTTCTGGCAAGGGATCATCCCAGTCGAATTTCTCTTTCCACACTTCTTGGTGGAGTATCTTTCCTCTGATAGTTATAGGACTTAGAAAAGCCAGTGGATCAAATATCTTTGCCAATTGTTGAAGAGTAGATCTTTTTGTAGTCTTCTTAAGTTGATCTACAATCAACTTAGTTTTGATTGTATCCACTTGGATGTCCCAAAGCATCCCAAGCACGCTGACTTCCGTGCCCTTTGCCCTGTCTTTCTCTGACAGCATTTGGTTGAATTCTTTGCTGTTGGAGAGCCATTCTCTCAGATTCATTGAAGCATTGTTAAACAGTTGTTTTGCTTCTTGGTATAGCTTTACAGCTTCCTCAACGCTGTTTGAGCCGATGATCACATTGTCGACGTACACATTGTTCTTGATTTGATTGCTGACATCACCAGGATTTTTATCCAAATGGAAGTTGATCGTAGCCCCCAGCAAGTAGGGTGAAGCGACAATTCCAAAAGGAATTCTCAAGAAACGGTACACTTGTATATTGCCATCGATGATAGGCATTGTATGGTCTTTCAGCCACAGAAATCGTGTCGCATCTCTATCTTCCAATCTTAGTCCCACCTGAAGGAAAGCCTTCTCAATATCTGACACCATTGCAATCTTTGGTAGTCGGAAACGTATCAACAGGCCTGCAAGGTCTTTGAGCAAACATGGACCAGCATGCATTATGTCGTTTAGACAGTTCTTTTCATTTTTGGATTTTGCACTGGCATCGTACACCACTCTTAGTTTGGTAGTTGCCTTGTCTTCCCTATTTACTGCTAAATGAGGAATGTAATGTACTCTAGGACCGTCTGGTTGTTTAGATGTCACTGCCTGAACTATACCAGCCTGCAATTGATCTTCAATGATTTGGTTGTATTTCTGGAACCTAGGAGTTGGTTCCCCAGATGGACACAGACTCTTTAGTGTGGATGAAAGTCGCCCTTTGGCAGTACTGAAATTGCTTGACAGAACGATCTTATCATCCTTCCAAGGGAAACCCACGGTATATCGACCATTTTCATACTGGACGGTATCTTTGAATCGTTGTAGGATTTCCTCATCTTTTGGTGTCTGACTGAGATGATCGGATTGGATTCCAATAGTTTCTAGATCCCATAATTGCTGTATGGGGTCTTCCGTCTTACTCAGGCATAACATTTGATTTACTTTCAATGGTTGGTTGTTGATAAATGGATCGACTTCTCTTTTATCAGATTTTGGATCTGTCATCTTTTTAGCCTTTCCACAAAGGATATTTCCCAGTGGTGAGTGGTGGACTACTAGGCTATCTTGAATAGCTGTTATAGGCAAACCAGCACCCATAAGATCACACCAGTAATCGATCCCGATAATGATGTCAATTGGCATTGATTTGCTTGAGCTAGGTGGTATGTTGAGAGGATTCAAAGCCTGAATTTTCTTCCAGGTAGCTTTATCGAAATGAATTGCCTCTAATCCCATTGGTGGAGCCATTTTAGGGATACTGTAGGCCTCGATATCAAGCTTAAAACCTCTAGGCCCATTTAATTCTAATTCCACCATTCCTGCCACTACTGTTTCAGCCTGATCTGTGTTAATCTTGAGGTTTCTAATGTTATCTTCTTCTGTGATCTCAAATTCAATCTTTCAGCTGCCTCTGCACTAATACACGTTACTTTTGCCCCTGTATCTAGAAAAACATGCATATGTTTTCTCTCTTTGGTCACTGGATTGGTGATTGGATATTTGAAAGCTGCCATGATAATCCCATGTTCTTGTCGACTAGCTGTTAGGTAGCCATCAATCTGCACCTTTTCGATTTCATTTAATTTCTTTTCTTCTTCAATTTGGACATTAAGATGCGTTGGCTGCTCAACTTCTTTCTTGAAGCATAATGCTGAATTATGATTCACATCTTTACAGTGAAAACATGGCTTCTTTCTTTTGCAATCTTTGAATAGATGGCCTTTGTTTAAGCATTTGAAACAACGACCTTCTTTTTGGACCATCTCACGTCGTTTTCTTATGTCGGTCACTTTCCGACAGTTATCACTCCAGTGATTGCCTTTACCACAAAACAAACACGGTCGTCTGTACACTTAGGAAGCATCTTGAGCAAAATTTGCGGTAGGTAGTTTGTTTGTTGGTTGTTGGATTGGATTACTAGATTCCTCTTTTGATTCCCTTTTTTTACTGGTATTTCCAGTTGTTATGGTTAGCAAATGGAAATTCTTTAGGAAGTAAAAAAATTCTTGCATGGACTGTTCTTGTTTGTGTTTGTTTTGGAGGAATCTCATCTTATTCATTTGAATGGTCAATGACCTTGGCAGTTTGTCTGTCAATTCTGGTACATAAGCATTGAGAGCTTCATCTGGTACACCCTGCCTCTTTAAGGCCACTGTGAGAGCATTGGTCTCATCAACAAACTTTTCTAGATTTCCCATATTCTCTCTCACTTGTGTCATAGAATGGACGCTGTTCCAGAGGGCCCTTTTCTGGTGCATTTTGTCACCATACTGCTCCTTTAATATGGCAACTGCATCTTCATATTTGTTTCCTTCTAGGCCCAGTCCTTTGATTTTATCATAGGCAGGACCAGTCAAGAGTTGAAGGAGATAATGTAGCTTTTGTTTGTTACTCAACTGTGGTTGGCTGTCTACATTAATTTCAAATGACTCCCAAAAATTAGGCCATTTGAGAATTTCACCCGCAAATAATATATGGTAACCGCACTTCCCATTTAGGTATTGAAAGTACCATGTGTCTGTGCATGTGGTTATTTATATCAATTATAAGGGAATAAACATTTCAGCAAATGCCCTACTTTTATACCAAAAGGGGTCGTAACCATTGTATGAACCCAGTATGTGAATTTGTATGTGTGACACTTTTCACATAAACTAGCCACTAATATTGCATGGTATACCACTACCTAAATTTTTTGGCTAATTACTGGTTATGGTACAGTGCCACAAAATGGAAAGTACCATAGTACCATCAGTACAGGTACTTAGAAAGATAGTGGAACTGATTGATGGTTTTATTAGTATATACATGTAGAACAGAATCAAAATATGTTACATTTCTCTTGAACATATTCATTTAATGAAAATACCTTAAAGATGAACCCAAAATAATCATCTTTCAAACAATATTGCTCATGCCTTGATTATGAATCGTTAGCTACTGATTTATTAAAGTAATGATGTCGGTGGATAAAGTCTAGATAAGTTAACAAAACCTTACAGCTCTTCAGCTGAACTCTCAGCAAAGTGCCCTAGTTTTGCTGTTTCAGAGAGGTTGCCAATTCCTCTTTTCAATTGCCTGCACATATTTCTTCCATAATGTCTATTTCAGGGGGATGTGAACATGATTGCAGCACTGTGCATAAACTTAACATGTCCTGTTTTAAACAATACTTTATGGGATGCCATACCACATTAGCCACAATATTTGAGATACCAGATTGCTAATTAAAGTTTCAAAATGTTTTCATACAGTACATGGAAAAAAAATTATATAGGAAGTGAAGAATGAATGCAATTTGGAAAAAAAAGGAAATATCAGACCTATGAAATGACAAGGGAAGATGAGGAATGTACTCTAAAGTTAGATGTTCATTGTGGATAGGATGTTTCCATATTGTTTTTGTTTCGTACTTTTTGTTAAGGGGGTCTGCTTTATCAAGTTCTTAGCTTTCGTAGACCTCCTCCACATTTATATATGTTCTCTGGATTTTTGTATTGTTAACATTGTATATATTTTCTGGAAATAAAAATTCAAATAAATTCAAAGAAAAATGTCTGAATAAGCTGCACTGCATTAAAACATTTTGGAAGTTTTACACTCAATATGATAACAAGAGTTCTGTCTAATGTTGGCAATTTCAAACCCATTTTGATGGGCCAAATCGATAATCCCGTCTGTGATGATGAAAAAATTAAAAATTAAGTATGACATTCAGCTGTTCCTATCATATACTGTAGTTTCAAGGGCTGAGCCATAGGAAGTCCACTTAACGACTAATGCTTATGCGAATTGACTATTTTAAAATAGTCAGGCATGGATCAAGAAAATGATACTCAATGATATGAGTGCTTGAGATGAAATGGTTCTTTCTTAAAGGTACAATCTGTCAATCATCTTGTCATCATTGCCATGTTAGGCAAACATGTTCTGAAAACTGAAATACATGATATATACTTGTGTAGAACAGTTATATACATTAAGTGTAGTCACATCCTTATTTGTTTAATAATGTATAGAGCAATGGTCATACTTTTCTTAAAAACATGACATCATTTGCCAAAATATTTAAACACAAAATCATAATGGTCCCATGCAATACCAGTTACTGGGAGCATCATCAATCAATATTAACTCTTAACACGTTTGGTTATTTGAAGATTATTGGCTGATTCAGGCTGGTGGGGCGTGGATAACCAAATCGTCCACCAGGTGGCCGCAGGACGTATTAAGGGTTAACAACAGCCTCTCTTGTGAAGCGTCCCCTTTTCAAATTATATGTTCAGTCTCCTGAGCCATGGGCAGCCCCCGGGGGCATGATGTATCTATTTATGTTTGTGACTACTTGTCACAGGTAAACTTAACTCTTAGCACGTTTGGTTTAATATTTTGAGATTATGGGCTGATTCAGGCCAAATCGTCCACTTGAGGTGGATGAAAAACGTGTTGAAGGGTGGCCAAATTGACTATAGCTACATATTTTTTGGTGACTCTTTCTACCCAACCTCCCAAATCATGTGAATGATTATGATCAGATCATCAGACTATGCAGTGTACTTGCATTCTGACGCATTGCGCAAATAATATTGACAAATTGATAAAATAAAATAAATTACTATGTGTGCTTCGTAACGGCGTCGTAAATTGTCTCTAAAAGTGCAGATCGCTCTCCTTCTTTTAGTATTTGCTTCTGGTCTAGCTTGAACTTCATAAGCGATGGAAATGATGGCAATTTAAAGGCGGTTTCCCAGCATACAGAGGATGGGGATGTCAAAGGGCCTGGTACTACTTGATGATGGTGAAACTGGGGAGGTGGCAATGTCTGCATTGTTAGTTGACATTTGAAGTGAGTCTTCTGCGGAAGATGCTAGAGTACTGTCAAACTCTACACTGTATCGTAATAAGGAAAAAAAATTCAAGATAAATAATAAAGCAGTATAAAAATACTCCAAAAGTTTTCAGTTTTACAAAATTTTATAATAACAACCAGTCTAACCAGACACCAAAGGTGTCAAGGAGTGTCAAAGCTCCGATGCCTGACATTTATTACGCTTTCAAGAATTTGACATCAAGTCCTGCCCACTCATTTAACGATATCTCAATAAATTTTTATGTTGGCCTTTATGAAAATGCTCACTATTTAGGGAATAAATATCAGGGTCCAAGACCAGTGACGACTTCGTCAAGGGATTCCCTTTGATGACGTCATCACTGGTCTTAAATGACATTTAAGACCAGGGACCCTGATTTTTATTCCCGTTCATAAATAGGACATCTCTGAGCTCTCAAAAGTAGTAGTAGTAGTAGTAGTAGTAAGTTGAGTCTCGTCTATCCGACATGCTCAGTGATTAACCTCCGCCACGTATCACGATCTTGCGCAAGGTTTATTGCCTTCTCGAAATTGTTAATATTAATGTCCTTGCATTGCGACTTTATTTTTCCTGGCAAGGTAGTCACGGGCCTTCCAACTGGTTTAGCAGTATGTCTCAGTGCTTTTCTTAAAGCAACCTTTGCTGGAGCGTCCTACTGGAGTCTTGCTACATGACCGAAAAATCTCAATCTTATATGTGCGACTATCGATGACCAAGGTGTTTGGTTGGTTTCGTTGTAGAGCTCATCATTTCATAACCAATTATTATTGGTCCATCTGAAAAGTATTGGACTTGAAAAATATGCGAATGTATACAAAATAACGTATCTTATCATTTCTCAGTCAACATAAATTTCTTATCGATTTTCGATGCTCGAAAGCGTCTTTCCAAATTGAACTCGCCATTCTTTTTCACGTAATACAACTGACGTTATTTACTGCAGGCCATGTCATGTTATGCCATAAAACAACAAGAGCGTACTGCGCCCATAAAACGCATTGTTTGAAAGTATACTATGTTCATTCTGCGTGCGTCATAAGCGCGCACTAACCAGATTCGTGTTACACACGCGCGCAATCAATTCTACACGCTCGTGTTAATTAACAGCTACACAAAGTCTTTGACGCTCGTATTCATGGTCAATTTGCATGAATATGTACACGTTCAACATTTCGTTTGTAGGGCGCACGGTGCAAAGATGAATATTTGGTTGTTGATCAATCCTGTCAATTCTCTTTGATTTTATGTAGGTGTGTTTAGATGCTGGTCTTAAATGAAATCAACCAATCAAACCCTACAAACATCATACATCATAAATATTGTTCAAGGACCATAACGATATATGCAATACATAGAAATTGTAATATAAATAAATATATTTTCATGTTTGTGTGTAAAATCTAACATGCATCCACACATCTTTTTAAAGTTGTCAATAGTGCATAATAAATATGTTATACTTTATTTAAAAGATGCACAATAATTTCAAGTAATTTTGTTTTCTTTCATTCTATTGATTAAAAAACAGCTTGAGGAATGTGAGGATGTTATATATCACAATTAGTTTGATTTGAATCATTTTTAATTTTACAGAAATGGAAATTGGAAAACTGTGGTGGAAACAAATTAGGAATTGGGTTCAGGAGAGAATGTAGGAATTTGAAAATAAAGAGATTTTAGAGTGGATGAGTTATCCACAGAGTTCGAACAGACATGCTTTACCATGCAGTGACGTGGGTAAAAGAGCTGAAATGATGTTATGCTGCCTTACTGTACACAGTAGCATGGCTAGGCCTTAGCCCTCTGCAAGGCTATGTAAAGTTGTGAGAATAGCAACATCTAAGGGAAAATTAGTATAGAAATTTAAAAAATTAAAATCAGGTGGGTAGGGGTACAGATGTATATCTGTACCCTACCCACCTGAACAAATGTTCTGGAAAAAAGAAATAGAGAGAAAATTTGAAGCAAAATGAAATACATAAAAACCAACAAATACCCAGTGTCCGAAATATCTGTAGCCTCCAGACTTTCATCTCCTGTGCCTGAAAAGCTAACCTCGTCGTCATCTACTACCTGTATCTTAGAATTGCTTGGCACCATCTCTGTGCAGTCATCCAGATCCAGCCAGTCATCAAATCCTTTGTCCCAAGCCTGCATTTTAACTTTCCTCAACATGAACATGTTGCATCCCTTTTCTTGCAGTTTACTGCCAGAAACTGAGTCCCCATCATCAAGTGAAAATTCTACCTCTTTCTTTTGTGATCCAAAAATCAGTAAGTATCTCAACCCAAAACAAAATGAAACTTGTGCACTCATTTGCTAACAAAGTGATATACTGCATTGCTGTGAAAATTAGTACAAAAATGTTTTCTTTGTTTTAATATTTTGTACACCACAGTTAGTGTAATAGTTACATGCAGGTCAGCTTGCCTGTCTTGAGAGTTAAAAAGGATGTTTTAAGCACTGTACTACAGTATATGAAAATTTCATAATGGGCCTAATTGATGAAAAACTCATGCATGTACTGTAAATACTGTACCATATAAAAACTAATTCTCATTTTTAGAGCAATGGAAGTGACAACAAAACAATCTGATTACAGTGATATCTGTGGCAAATCATATGCTACATGCGCAATATACTGTATAGTGGTTATCAAAATATGTCTATTTTGTGTCTTAAGGCCACAAAGTTATGCCCACCTATTCGATAAACAGGCAGTGGGTAGTAATCCAGAAGTTCAGTTATTTCTTTTACTACATAGGCACCACCCAGAGACAATTCAAAGGCATGAAAATGACGACTGTATCCCTCGGTTACAGCTTGCAGACATACAAGAAATACCTCTCCCGCAATGATACAGGAAACTTCAACAAATGCAAATTCAACAAATCACTCTCGTGTAATTCCAACAACAATTGCACAGCCTTGGCTGTACCATCATATCAGACTGTTTCCACAGTATTCACATACTCTGCTCCTCCAAGTAAGGGATTTAGCAGCTGTTCAACATGGTTCATTAAAATTCTGACTGATGTAAGGCTTCCATATTTGTGCTCAATATTGTCGTGAACCAAATAAGTGAACTTTGATCTCATCTAAGCATTATAATACTAATGTCTAATGGCAAGAGTTTTACACAAATTTCGCCTGTTTTTGGTGTGATACATTTGGTGCGTACATATGCTTGCCTTCATAACGTAAAGTCCAAAAATGAATTAAAGCTACAAAGTGAAGGATCAACTTTGGGTAATGGATAATATAATGAAACTTTGCTTTATTAGATCTGCTATAAATTCACACACAACTGCATTGACCTGAGATGCTGTACAAACCTCCACGATATCTGCCAAAAGAATTACCAACTCCCACACGTTATCATCAACAGGAATTTTATCACCTACTATTAAGGGAAAGAGACGCAAAAAGCACCACGTTTGGACAGCTTTTGGTTTCACTTTCAACTTTCAAATCTGTGTTGCCATTTTAGATGGTTTGTTCGTTTTGTCTGTGCCTTCGTGACTTAAATATTTATAACATACAGGCGCGTAGCCAGGATTTGTTCATGGGGGTGTTTTGCTGGAGACTGACATGGGGGAGGGGGTGTCCCCCTCCCCTTTGGCGAAAAAATGGAATTTTAAGGCCTCTAGATGCAAAATGGTGCAATGTTTGAGCT
>JAIPMN010122604.1:0-11258 GCA_020650975.1 Apostichopus californicus | reverse complement strand
ACTTCTCCCACCATATCAAGTATATTTTCAGGTGATTTATACCAGAAGATATAGTTTTGGGGTGTTTTAAGGCTTAGGTGTCCGAAATTGTCAGTGTCCATGCTACTACAGTGGCTATCAAGTATCATCAGTTCAACTGTAACTAAGTACGCGAATTTAGGACACACGCAAAGTTACCGTACAACTGTTACAGTAGGTCTACTAAGTACTAGGCCTACTATACTGTAACTTTTGTAAGCTAGCCTAGCCTCTAAGTTTGAACCAGTACGAATAGGCCAACATGAAAATAATTATACAAAGGCTAAGATTGAAGTCGCCACTTACTTTCTTGATATCAATAAAAAGGCAAGTATCGAAACCTCAAGCAGCATTCATTTTAGATTCATTTTGACTGTAGAAAACCGAAGTGTCTTCCTCAAGAAAGTTAATGAAGTTTTGGTGATTCCACGACTGTGCCTACAGCCTAGCCAAGTCCAGCTTTTAAAGTTGCTACGGGCAACAAAGGGCAATATTGCCAGGTATAAAATAAATGTAATGCGTGAATAAAGTTTCAAAGGTCTACAGTCTTTAAAATAATTCATGAAACATTTCAGTTATATTATACAATAGTTAAAGCTATAAATATATTTCAAACTACCATAATATAATTTTTGAATGAAAAAATAACAAAACTATTATTCTTGACGTGGTTAGAGTATAAGGACTGTACGTCGTCTGCTACGCATGGAATGTAAAAAGAAGATTGGAACACGAATTCCTGGGTTTCTGGTGAAACTGCCCATATGACTGCCTTTGTTTGAGCCATATCGTTTCGTTATTTTCTTAAGCTTTTAATCAATAACCATTTCAATTATGATATCAATTGCAAGACTCCAAGTAATTCGTACATGCAATAAAAAATTGTTACTAGCAATAATTACGCCTAGTGTTACATCCTACTCTTCAAACTTACATAGTTGTTCGAACGCTTTCAACGGTACAGTATATCCAATTGATTATGAGTATCGTAGTTGTAATGTTGCTAATGGCAGGTGCAAGATGTCTAGAGCCGTGCTGACCAGCAAATTAAAACGTTCGCTTTTGCGTCTACACTCGAGGACATTTGCAAATACTTCAAGGTTGAACACGGATAGACCTGGTCCTATATCAACACTGAATCCACCAATAGAATACAGTTGTGACAACATCGCAGGAGTGGCAAAAGACAACTTTTGTGTCATTCCTAACTTCATAAGTGATGAGGAAGAAACAGTCTTGTTGAAGGAAATTGACAAACATTTCAAAGGAATCAGATATGAATATGATCATTGGGATAATGTAAGTTAATTTTTATAGGTGTGTACTTCACAAAAGGAAAATGAAGTAAAACAAGTTTTGACGCTATGTAAAACCTGATATTTTGCTTACCAGTCAAAACGTCACTTTACTCAAACGTCCCCGTACCAAAACGTCCCCGCTTTTGGTCAAAACGTCACCGTTGGTCAAAACGTCCCAGTTGGTCAAAACGTCCCCTTAAGTCAAAACGTCCCCGTCTATCACATTCATTCACAGTTGTGAATGTATATTAATTTTAAGTTATAATTTGGCTAAGTTATCAGCATGCAAGTTGGATTACAGGCGCTAAATAAATCATGAAGGACTATAAGGTATACGCTATATGTTTTTCAATGAATTAACGAATTAAGGAAAACAAAAAATATTATACAAGAGGAATTAAAAAAGAATTTGGATGCGTATACTATACAATATATATATATATGTATATCTATATAATATTTTAAATTGAGTGAAATCACTTATCGTTTATTTTTACGAAGTAAAATTTTGTCATGGGTACGTGCACCTGTTGATATTTGACATTTTGAAGTATAGAATATATCGAGCAGAGAGCGTGTATACTTAGAATTAAGTATGTTTCCGCCCCTAAAAAGCAGTTAATTCTGTTTTATACGGTTAGCACAATTGTACGTTATGCATGCATGTCTTGGTAACAATAGTGACCGATTGTCACGGCCAGGCACTTCCCACTCCTAAAAACTGTGTTTTCAACCTAAACTATACTTATCCTTGCTCTTTGATTTGAACTAAAAACATCCACACTTGCATTCCAACTGATTATAAAAGCGGCGACATTTTGACTCACCGGGACGTTTTGACTGCGGGGACGTTTTGGAAAAAAGCCGGGACGTTTTGGTAATGGGACGTTTTGACTGGAAACCAATATTTTAGTGCATTTTGAAAGCAAACTAAAACTATAGTATTATTTAATGTATTACTGAAGTTGCACTCTAGTAGTACTACTATATAGCATTTGCATTTTACATAATACGATTTAAATTATATGATACAATCATAATAAAAAAATTAACATCATAAACAAATCTGGCCCACTGGATACATCCAAGTTTGTTAAAGAACATTTGCTCATTTTCCTAACCACAATTATAATTGCAGGCAATACATGGATATCGAGAGACAGAGAAATCTAAATGGAGTTTAGCCACACAAAACATTTTACAGAGGGTGAGAGATGCTGCTTTCACTAAAGGAGCAACCCAATTGCCTCTTGTGCATGTCCTTGATTTAGCAGCAAATGGCTATATCAAGGCACACGTGGATAGCGTCAAGGTAAGAACAGATCTTCCATTGCATGTGTCAAGTTTTTGGTCACTCGCTGTGAAATTGTGCTCATCTTATTTGTACAGTTTTAAATTGGCATTTTAATACCATGTGCATATTGCTGTTTTGTGACAATGGGTGCTCACTGCTCAGGCCTCTGATAAAGCAGGTAACCATGCTCAGTATGCAGTGACAAATTGTGAATTTTTGTAGCAGGAAGGTAGCTGATTTTAATTCACCTGTATAGGGAAATTCTACCATGTTGATATCTTTCATACATGATCCAGCTATTTGACAGAACAATTAAATAATGGAAATTGTTTCTTTCTTATCCATTGAGTGCAAATGTAGTGGGGACGAATTATTTTCAAGATTTTGTGGGATGCGTATGTGGGTAGAGGAGAGGTACAGTAGGGTGTCATTGGCTCAAGCAACCAACTTAAAAGAATTATGCTTTTGTCTTAAATAGTGAACCTTGATGTAAACTTGTTCAGCAAGGTCTATGTATAAATATCAGGTCAGTCTGGATGGTTTACAATTTAAGCCATGTCTTTAAACGGCGGTTTTGATCAATTCCTGATACATTTGTTAGCCAAGGGTAGTTTTGATTGTCCAGCTAGTATTATGATGATATAGACAACACCTAAAAATTCACCCAGAGTGTTGTAGTGTTAATTATATGTACACTAACTCTTTCTTTGTTTCCTGTACAGTTTTGTGGGCCAACTATTGCTGGTCTCTCTCTCATCTCCCCTTCTGTGTTAAGACTTGTTAAGGAAGATGACAGCACACTGTGGCTGAAGGCTGTGTTACCAGCAGGATCCTTATACATTATGAGGTTTGATTTGAGTTTTATTTTTGTAACTACAAAATGTTGAAGGTAACTGTTTGAGAGAAAAGACAAAACTCTTTGAATATTCATGTGGTAGAATACATGATGACCGTAAGCTCTGTAAATTAATGGAAAACATATCCACAACAGTTATGGACTAGCCAATAGAGAACAGACATAAATTAATAAACAGTTTGTAACAATGAATTTAAAAATTGCTTTTACAAATTTTTTGATACATATATCCAGACATTAGCATAGCCAATGAAGATTGGGGCAGTAATAAGAATGAAAAGGAGACTAATTTGCTCCACCCAAATGTTCATTCATATTAAGTTGACCTTGCAAACACATCTGTACAGTCTGAATAAAACTTTCAGTTAAAACACCAAGACAACAATACAATAGATTCTTATGTTGTCTTTTCATTACATTTGTATGTAGCGTTACTTGCTTGTTTTTTCAATCTTAACCTGTTCATAACTTTATTTCCAAGGAGTTTGTTCCTGATATATTATCTTCTTTTGTGACTGCAAGTTTGGTAGTTTTACAAGCTTTTGGTCTAATAAAATCTAGAATTAAGAAGCTAGCAGTGAGAGGGCGTTATGGTCAAGTGTTTAAGGCAGTGGGCTTGTGATCTAAGGATTACAGGTTCGAGTCCTGGCCAGATCATTGCATTGTGTCCTTGGGCAAGGCACTTTATCTCCATCGCCTCTCTTCACCCAGGTGTATAAATGGGGACTTGCGACGTAACTTGTAAAAATAGTTGCGTGAGCCGGTTTGTGGCTGCACCCTATGGGAAGTCCCCGGGGGACACATGATTGTGGTGCACTGTGGTGCCCCAGGAGAGATTGATTGAATTGCGCACACTTTGGTGTGTAGGTGTGGCAAGTTACCAATGACCAGGGTTAAGTTGTAAAGTCGTGTGAGAGAGCCTTGGCCATTAACAATACTAAAAACCATAAATAATAAATAAATAATACTAATAATAATCTCACTTCGAAAAGGTAATTAGGACGGGTTTGATTTGAATGATATTTACATTTCATTAGCAATTAGGACAGTTGCAACGAGACAAATTTTTTGCAATAAAACATCAAGTGGGCAATTCCTGTGTCGTCCTCCATGCTTTTTCCATGTCTTGTTATGAGAGACAGCAAGTCTTCCGTCTCTACCAAAAAAGAAAGAGGAGGATGAAGGGCAGTGGAATTATTTGCAGCTTAATGAGGAATATATTAACCTTACCTTTCTCCACTATTATTATTAATGCTTTTCAGAAACCAGATACGGTTTGACTACACCCATGAGATTCTCAGGGACGAGGATTCGTATATAAGAGACGAGAAAGTAGAAAAAGGACGTAGAGTCTCGGTCATGTTTCGTGATCAGCCAGTAGAAGATCAAAGCTGATGTGCAGGCGAATGGAACACCTTTGGACTAATCACAGAAGAGTTTACTTTACAACTTGTCACAATGTGGAGTAGTATTGCAACAGTCACTGGTGGTGCTCATCCTGTTTGGCTTCCTTTAAAAAGTCAATAGTATTGTGACTAGTATTAACCCTCAAATATCCTCGAAAAGACCGAACCTGGTCAATAATCAAATGGAAATATTTTTCTTTTACTGTCACTATTAAAGAAAAAGGAATTCTATTCACTGGAACATTTCTTTTCCTTGACCCTTCTCAAATATTGATGAATAATTTGGAGGACAGTGTAAAAGTTTTCTCATTTCTGTGGGTTTACTTCTGAGTACTTTTGTACTTTATTCACAACTAATGTATGTAAAAGTACAGGTACTTTAAACATGGGCAATGAGATGCTACTGGAATATCCGTTTTAGGTTCTATTGATCATATTTAGATGTGGTAGCAATACACAATGACCTTTAACCTTGTATTAATTTATCAATCCTATAATAATCATAGACAGTCCAGCGACTATTGTAAGCTGGGATCTGTAACGGACCATTTGACTGGTTAACGACCCAAAGGACAGCTGTATCACTTTTTCTAAAAGGCTGAGCAATTTATGACTTTTATTTGGATGTTTTAAAGATGCTGAAATTTCTGTAGTGAGTTAACATTCTGTAGTGATATTTAAATGCAAGTTGGTAAATGGTACAAGTTATGTGCTGGATGCCATCAAATCACACGTGTAGGAAACTTGTATGACAAATAATGTTTGATAGGTTATAAACCATTAGATTCCAACTGTGCCGGTATCTTTCTTCTGTTCTACATTGACCTTGTGTGGAATAAGTAAAAATTCCTGATAAGCATCAGTGCTATTCACTGTCATCAAATGAAATGGCTGAATAACAGAGTCTAGCAGGCAGACTGTTACCCATCTCAGAATCTTGCAAAATTCTGTAGAAATATTATTAGTCCAAATTCCAAAATACAGCCTTTTGAGTGTACCTAAAAATATATTCAAGGACAAATGTCCCAAATTTATCTTAACTTGCCAGGTTTATAAGGAAACTATTCCTTTTAGTCTATAAGTCAAAAAGTCTGTAATCCAATCTAAACATTTTTCTAACAAGAAGTAAATGTGAAACAATTGTATGCAATGGTGTGTATACTGGACTGTTATAGAGCTACTAGGTTAACTTTTTACACATGAGAGTGTATACTTAATGATCTCTTTTAAAACTGTGAATGTGACTACGAAAATAAAGCAAACACGTTAAAGATCATGACAAACATCAAATATTTTTTCATCTCTTGTATTTTCTTTCCATTCATAAAACTTAAGGGATGACACATCCTTATGGCAATAAAATGTTCAGATTCCAGCCTCCATGTAAAACATTTCATATGCCATAATAACAGTCAGCTACTTCCATCACCTCCTCCCTCGCCCAAAGAAAGCAAACTGTAAAGTCCCGCCCAGGTTTCTCTCACATGCTGTCTTTCAGATGCTACGTAGATCAACATTTTTTGTGTCTCATTAGGTCAAAAGGGGGCCGACTTGCTGCTCTGATGATGATTCATATTTAATAATCCAAAACACACTTCACGATACAATAGCATCACCTTGTTAGGCTGCCCTTGTGGTGAATGCTACAGGTCATTTATCTCAATATTGTTTCCCAATGTATTTGACCTATTACCTGATACTCCCACCCTTATCCAAACCCCCACCCCCCACCCCAAGCCTGATTAATAAATAAGTTTAGGTGGTTGTACCTGTAGTTTTCCAGATATTAGTGAATACGAAACTCATCATTTAACTTTTGCATCATCTGAGTCACAACTGACAGCCTCTGGTAAGGTGTGTCACATGTTCAACATGTCCACACTTGACATACGCCTTATCTTTCTGGTAATATCATTTTTCATTCTACTCCATTCTATTCTCAATTTCTCTTCCCCCCTTCTTGTTTCTCTCTAGCTTCCATGGGGCTGCTACTGTCGGCTGTTTCGCATAGTGATACATGTTGTACATGTATCGCACCATTTTTGAGTCTCCACCGTTTATCTGCCACCTTTATTTTCATTCTATGCCATCGCTCTGTCCCCGATTTCTTTTTCCTTTCCTCTTTCCTTTCTTCCCGCCCATGTCTACTGATCCGTTACTGTTCGCGTTGGCTGTTACCTGCAGGGCATGTCCCGTTGATTTGATGTGGCTAAACAGCTTGTTCCTTGTGGGAAACTCGTGGTGACATACATTGCACAATAAAACATCCTGTAACAAAACAAATGTAACAAAAACATCAACTTATATATTGACTAAATCATGCTATCTGTAATTCATAACTCCTTTCAATGTTAAACTTACTGTGTAATGTCTCTTACTCTTCATATTCTGAAATTTCTCAAACCTTGTATTTGCTTCCCTTCATTTATACGTTCTTATACCATCTTTTTTGTGTGTGGTTTGGCTTCAATAACTATTGAAGGAATGGGTGGATTTTTTATCACTATCCAACCTTGAAGAACCCCCTTCATTATTGTAAATGATAATTATGGTGGGGGTTCACAAAAACAAGCTTTCAGTAGTTTTCCAGTGAATCTCCCCAACCATTCAGTATATATATATCTATATAGTGAATCTCCCCAACCATTCTGTATATATATATCTATATAGTGAATATCCCCAACCATTCTGTATATATCAATTTATTGTCATTGTCATTCTTTGCATCATTACATAGTCATATAGTCTTATTTATACTGTTATATCTGTAGCAATGATTCAAATAAAGTTGAATTATATTTTCTTGGAAATCAACATTGGACTCGGGTATGGTTAATAATATACACCGCAAACATACAGCTATGTTG
Organism: Apostichopus californicus; assembly: GCA_020650975.1. Taxonomy (NCBI): domain Eukaryota; kingdom Metazoa; phylum Echinodermata; class Holothuroidea; order Aspidochirotida; family Stichopodidae; genus Apostichopus; species Apostichopus californicus. The sequence goes on along the minus strand of JAIPMN010122604.1, from coordinate 3,519 downwards.
CAAGACGCGTTGAGATGTTTTTACATGCAATGCGGTCTTTAAGAATATATTTACATTACAGCTATATAGCTACAAGGTCGGGCTGTAAGTTGCATACTGATCAGTAATTTACTGAGTTTTAGAAAGAAAAAAAAACACATTTTGAAATAAATAGTTTGTTGTATCTCACCTGATGAGAAGAAACAGGTACTTTCTTTACAGTTGCCTGATTTACCTTGGGTTTCTTTGATTTAGATTTAGGCCTTCTGCAATGAAAGTTGAACAAAATGAAGGTAATTAAAACTAAAAAGTTCTATGCAATATCATAAATTGACAAATAAAATACTAAGAAAGTGCAAAGCAAACAGCTGAATAAGCCCGAAAAACAAATAACAAACTAACAAACAAACAAACAAACAGCTCTTTCTTTTAAGCTTACAGTTAGTGTATCCACAGGAAAAAAGAAAAAGAAAGAAGGAAAAAAAATGATTTGTTGCTATGAGGGAGAAAAAAAACAATGAAATCAATAACATATAATGCTGTTAGTTTAGTTACGGTCAGACTTGTCAGTGCTCAAATGAAGAGAGACAAAGCAGAATGAAGTTACTAGTGCATGCTCTGTCACATTTTGTCATCAAAAGATAACCTAAAGTACATTTATTACAGCAACGGTTTCAATATGGTTGCAAGTTAACAAAAGTTGTCAATTTGCAGTGAACAAGATTGCAGCTAATCAAACTAAGACACCCTTGTAGGCTTTTTAATTGACCACGTATTAGCCGGTTATTGAAATTTCCATCTGATTTTTCTGGAAATTTCCCCACCCAGACTATTTTCAAATGAGTTTTTTCACATTAAGCATGCACATAAAGAAAACAGTTTCAACAAAGTTTTCAAGCCATGAGCTACTTACTGTATACTCTCAGCTGGTTCTTTTTCTGTCGTTTCCTGCTCTGTGGTTTCTGTGACGACAGTCTCGTCACCATGTTTGACTGCCGAGTCTATGCCATCTGTCTCCTCTTGGGGTTTTTCTTGACTATCTAAAGTGAGTTTCTCTGAGAGTTTTGAGGAAATGTCTTCTTCTTGTAAAGGAGCTGGACTTTCTTCTTCCTGATCCATGGCCTGCTTGAAACCCAAGAAACAGTTTATGCAGTTATAACTTGATTTTATATACATGCAGGATAAAGATTGTTCAAACTTAACGTGAAGACAATTGAGTGACTGCCCATGATTGTCAATAGTACATCCTTACTGTCATACCATCCCTGGTCTAAGGTCATTTGAAGTTAATTCAATTCAAGTACCCACCACACATTGGACACAAGGACACCAAACAGCCTAGAAGTTACTACTAAAACAACACCTGTATCTTACTTTCCATCAAGAAGGCAGCCAGTAGTTGTTGATGGTGCTTTAACATAGACTGCTATTAGTGTGCATGATGTTGTAAGGTTCAATTTTCCAACAAAACATTAATTTCCTATTTCTAATATGCAGACAACTGACCTAAGCAAAATAAAAGATATAGATAAAAACTTAGTCGAGAAGAATGACCTTTTGATCCCTGATTAACAGATGTCTGTATTTTGGAGTGTTTAGAGATATTACTTACGTCCTCAAGAGCACTTTGCATTTTCTTCTGTTGTCTTCTTTTCTTCTTCTGCTTCTTTGATAACCTTCAAAATATGGAAATAATCAGGAATACAGCATGCATTATTCACTGTTATACATTTTCCAAATGGTCATTTTTAAATCAGATATATACCAGTTATGTAGAGATATATCTTTGTAATAATGATCCCCGCAGTGGACTTCAAGAGGCTTAGCTGATTTGGAGGATATGCTAGATCTACAGAAGAAACCCTATTGACAATTGTTTTTCAAAATGTATACCAATCCCTAGCATAGATTCTTTAACCCCTTTTTTTTTTGGCAATTGTACTATGGCAAAGCCAACCTGCATGTTAGAACTGGGATGGAGTTCAACTTGTTCAAGCTAGTCACACCATTCTGAGCACAACAAACTAACTTCCTCTCAGAAGTATTCACTAGTTGCCAGTAGACCAAGCAGAAAGCAGAATATGATCATGTTATTATGTGCAACATGTTACTCTAAATCATGTGATTCTCAAAAGATGGCCAGCAGGCCAGATCCGACCCACAAAAGGTTGCAATATCTGGACTGCACAAACACAATCTGGACTAAAAGGCTATGCAGGCCATCCATTAAGACCTCAGACTTGAGCACCCAAATTGCGTACCCTGAACATTGCTCACTCTTGGAAGGTGAGATTTTGTATCTGTTTGGCCCGTTGTTCCAGCCACTGTTTTCTCTGGCCATTTTAAGAGAAAATTAATTGAGGACCCCTTGTTTTAGACTACCCTTGCATGTTGGTAATTTAAATTCAATGAAATCTGAATTAGATGTAAGCAACTATTCGTCTGTTGGACGACTACCAAAGCTGATTTTGTTGGTCAGAACAGATTTTTGGTCGTCTCTGACAGTAATAATTTGCCCTGCACTTGATCACTCCTGACCGCAATAAATCACAAGGCACTCTTTATCATCTGTGTAAGTCATACTACTGTTATGAACAGATTACTGTATACAACCATTGTACAGCACAACATGCAATGTTTTGTGGCTGGCAAGGTAGCTTATAGAAAATATAACCTTCATCAAACCCCACCCACTTGGGACAATTCTTATTAACTCTACTTTTATGCCCTGCTTCAAAGCACTTGTAATGACAGTATGAACATTGTTTTCCTATCAGATAAAGGTAAGGAACTGTTCATACTGTCAGTAGGAGTGCTTTGTAGCATGATATCAGAGGACAGTCCAGAGTTGTATTGGCATTACAGAATTGTCCCAACTGTCTGTCAAATGCAGATAACACACAATTCATCAAAACTATAATATTCATTGATGGTTTTCATATCTTACTTTTGTTTACTTTCTTCTTGTTCCACAGCTTCTTCTCCATCCTCCTCTTCTTTGCTTTTCTCGCCATCTTCCTCATCACTCTGTTTTTCTCTCCCTTGTTCTTCATTCTCAAGCTCTTGTCTAAGAGCTGCTACATTTTCTTTGTGCCTTTTAGAGTTTTCATGATTTAGGAAACTGTAGGGGAAGATTTTTGACTTTTTGTTTGTTTTTCAAAAAGCTGCAGGAAAACTAGCTTCAATCACTATAAGTAGACATTCTTCATTGACAGAAAAATTGTCACTGTTATTTTATGAGCAATCATGATATCTGAAACGGTGCTCCATTGCTTTCTTGTTAAACATCATGAAAATGGGGTTTTATATCCCCAACATCATTATGTATTTGACATTTAACATCAATATTCTACTATCTTTCACCTATCCTCCTAGGTACACCACCCACTGTTAGCAATTCCCCTGTTCACCCTGCACCTCATCTGTACATTACACCTTCTTTGGTGTTCTCCTTAAAGTTCAAGACAAGTTTCGTCTTGCTGACCTCTCAACCCTTCCAGTCACCCTGTGCCCCCCCCCCCCTTCTTGCTCCTCTCATCT
>JAIPMN010122567.1:604-24558 GCA_020650975.1 Apostichopus californicus | reverse complement strand
GTATTTTAAGTCTTTTTTGAGCCGATTTCATGATCGGTCGCTGCGGCTTTTGCAGCCGTGACCTAAATATCACCTGTAATTTAGCGGCTTTCCTGTGAGTCATTCTGTTGGAATTTATTGCTAGTGGTAAGTCACAACCTTTTTATCTTAGTTTTCATCTTAGTTTTCAGGTTCAGTAGACATTTTAATGAGATTTTAATGAAAATAACACACATTTATTTCTCGTGCCTCAGTGAACCATTACCGCCGAAATTCAAAATGTGTGACGTCACCAAAGCTTAATAAATTCCGACGAACCTTGGGTCTGCTTCCCAACTGAAGAAATATTACTTACAATAAGTGGAACGTGTACCACACGGTGAGGGCAAGCACGATTTATAGTAGAATGAGAATGCAACCATAGAACACACTGTGCAGGAGTGACCACTCGTTAGGCACAGTATTACCTGCTTTAAGGAAAGAGAATAATTTGCAACAGACATTCATGGTACTTAGCAGGCAAAACTGAGTTTGACATGTGATGTGGTCTGTATTGCCCCCTACTATTATAGAATTTTGAATTGTTTCACATATAGTTGTACCAAAAATTATATGGAATCTGTCTTGGACTTCTGCCACGTAAGAACACAGCTTACCAGCCTTGAGCTCGGGCTAAATGTCATTTCTAATGACTGCATACACATCACAGAAGCGTTAAACATTTTCACCCTTTTCAGTTAATTAGCGTACACTAAATTAAAGGCCAGCATCAGCCAAAAAAAGAAAGAAATTGGTTCCAGTTGAGTTGCTAACACTACAAGTTAGGACAGCCCCAAATTGTTGGTGGATTCATCAAGAACACAGCTCCAGCTCCCAAATTTGGGTCAACCGTCCCCCTCCAGCTTTTTAATTAGCCCTTGTGTCCATAACTACCCTTTGTATAGGCCCATTATTGACATGGAACCTTGATTGAGGTGCCTCCAAATTGAACAGAATACCGCCCCAGGAACAGTAGGCCAGCTTAACTAACCCTGTTTAATAAAAGCTGAAATATGTACTCATTAACCTTAAACCTTTACAGGTATATACCATTAAAAAAAATTATGTTACATTTACAATGAAAGAAGAATAAGCCTTCACTGTTTATATAAACTGTTTAAATTAAAAAAATTCCAACTTAAAACTCGGCAAACTGATGCTAAATTTTTCAATCTTTAATATCTGTATAGGCTACAGCACATGGGCAATTTTGTGATGGAAAGAAGACATGTTGGGGTAAAAGTTCGCTCAATTCTGCATTGTGTATGAAGTCAACAATATATTTTTAAGATATACTATTTGGTGTAACATGAACAATTATTGCAGGTGCTTGTTATGGATTACCTTTCATTATGATCATTGATGAAATCCTTAAAATCATCAATAACAACCACACTATGCTACTTGATTATTCTAATTATGTACCCCTCCTGTGCATACATTTGCCCACCCGTACGTGCACAGCATGGAAATTAAATGTCAAGGCTAGCTATTATAAATAAAACATTTGGACATAATTGAAGATTGCCTTCGTATGATAAATTAATTAAGGGCAAAAATCACAATAGGTCTAGACAATAAGACATTTGACTAATGTAGGCTAAGCATTGTCCAGCCTTGTCTGTCTTCAGCAACACTGTTTGATTAGGCTTAACTTAAAGTATATTTACTGTATCATTTGTATCCCAAAATTGTGCTATGTAAGCATCATTCATAACTTATTTGTGTTTTTTGTAAAGATTTTGTGAAAAAAATTGTTAAAGACATGGATTAAAATGAAGTCTAGCCTAGCTTGGGCAACACTAACATTACTGTAACTTAGGTTAGACCTTGTTAATGTTAGGCTTAGACTCAGTGAGACAAGTGAGAGCTATAATTTTCACAAATTGGGACTGGTAATCAGCCAGCTGCACAGGGAACCGAGGCCTACTTTTTGGTTCCTTGCTTTAGCAAAAGGAAACTATGTAGTCAGGTTGGCGTGTGTGTGTGTGTCTGTGTGTGCATCTTTGACACTTGCTTGGGTAAGCTCTATCCCAATAAGGGAAAGTTGGATTGAGGCCAAACTTGGATTACAGAACCGCCATATGGAGAAGGAGTGCCCTATTGTTTTTGGTGCCCACAAAGGTCAGTTATGGTCCAAAAAACCAAAATCGAAAATATGAAAACTGCAATATCTCCCAGTGCCAATGTGCGACAAGGTTGATATTTTGGGACAAGTTGTGAACTGGTTAGGGTAACATTTTAAAACTTAACATTTATGTGATCCAAGGTCAGCAAAGGTCAATTAATGATAAAAAAGTAGTATTTTTGCGATAACTTGAGAACGAATTGTCTGTTAGGGTTGGGAGTTGCTCAAATGTAATCCAATTGTTGACCCGCATCCGGGTGACCCTTCACCTCAATTTGACCTCTGGTGACCTTTAAGTGTTTTGGGGATTTTACAGTTTCGATGCTATTTTCAGATGTCAAAGGTTCCCTTCTGATCATAAATGTCAATAGGTTGACCCCGTGTGACCTTTGTGTGTGAAGTTATAATGGGGTAAAAGTTTTCGGTCGGAGTGAGGATGGCTGTACAGACTTGTCGTGTCCATTTTTGGAATCAGAAGATCAAACTACATCTGAAACCAAGGTCCAAAGGTGAAAGGTGACATTAGAAAAAATTGGCTAATTTTGGGAGAAAATGTTTGGTTTTGATGCTAGATTTGGGTATCAAAGGTACCTTCCGATCAAAAATGTCAATGGGTTGACACCCGGGTGAGCTTTGTGTGTGAAGTTATACGAGGTCAGAGTTAATTTTCAGACATTTAGTACAATAACTCCCAGTGCGAAGGTGTGACACGGTTGATATTTTGGGGCAAGTTGCGAATGGTATAGGGGAATATTTTGAAACTTAACGGTTATGTGATCCGAGGTCACCAAAGGTCAATTAATGACAAAAAACTACTATTTTTGCAATAACTTGAGATCGATATGTCCGTTAGGGTTGGGAGTTGCTTCAATGTAATCCAATTGTCAAGCCGCATCTGGGTAACCCTTGACCTGAATTTGACCTCTGGTGACCTTTAAGTGTTTTGGGGATTTTGACAGTTTCGATGCTAATTTCAGATGTTAAAGGTACCTTCTGATCATAAATGTCAATAGGTTGATGCATGTGTGACCTTCATGTGCGAAGTTATACGAGGTCAAAGTTCATTTTCAGACATTTAATGCAATAACTCCCAGTGCCAAGGTGTGACACGGTTGATATTTTGGGACAAGTTGCAAATGGTATAGGGGTATACTTTCAAACTTAACGGTCATGTGATCCGAGGTCACCAATGTTATCATATATGTTGACCTGCTTGTTGGTGACCTTACATTCTTACATTTTCGACGCCATATTCAGAACTCAGAAGTGTCTTCCGATCCAAAATCCTATCACAATTTGTGATCACAAATGTGTTGGCTATAGTGTTGGTTACTTTATAGCTACATGTACGACCACAATTACTTGGACTATTTGAGCCCAATCTTGCTTGATAATATTATTTGTATTGTCATATACCACTACGCAAGGAACCACAGTGCCCTTGGGCTCTTGTTACTGTAACGCCGCCAACGTCTAGTAGTGAAAAACCTGCCTCGAAACCAACAACAGGAGGCTACGGCTACAGATTAACTCTAAATCAGGAGGCAGACACCAAGAGTTGTATGATGAATAAAAGTATAATTCCCGATCTCGTTTTATCTCTACATCGAATAGTTGACATTATTTACATTTGGCCAATATAACATACTGGGGTTGGGCACAACTCAATGACACGCAGGGCTAAGTTAGACTGGGGCTGCGCAAGGGTCGGGCAGTCTAGAAGTCGCCAACCCACCGGTGTCGGGCAGCACAGGCTTCTGGCGATCCACCGGTGTCGGGCAATCCACTTGACTCGGGCAGCGCAGGGGTCGGGCAATACGCTGGACTCGAGCAGCGAAGAGATGCGGGCAATAAATGATTACGGTGTTATCTAGGCTTCCAAAGTCAATCTCGACGGCTTCCACTTCGATAGTGCAACATGGTTACCGCACCGCCGAATCGCGAACAAAAGTTAGGACTACCGTTGATGCGTGCATACAGTGTGAAAACCCGCGGCCGTACGGACAACACGTTTACCACACTGCACACACGTCCATGAGCTCTACATTACACTCAGCGCCATTTCGCGGTGATGACGTAACAAGGTTTGTATGCCAAATGAAAATGCGTCAATATGAACATGGATATCAGTATACGTATCACCGACAGGGATATAAATTGTGACTTTCAAGTTCACAGTAACATGGGTCAGTTTTACCAGCATTAAAAGAGCATCGATAATAAAACATATAACGATAGGACGATAAAATAAACGAGATATATCTTCATGTGTCCTTAATAGCTCAATTTTGCACAGGTCACACTACAAATATTGCGAAGCTATAAATATCCATTCATATGTATGATCGTCCAATCAACACAAAGAGGGTGTAGAGGGTAGCATCCACAAACAATGGGTACTAATTACCTGTACACCGAAGCCCTAATTACAGAATGAACATGCCCTTAAACATTAGGGGAACACGATATGTTCCCCATACGTTACTGTCCCCCAAAGGTACCAATTTTGAATATGCAATGGGCACCTAATGTACACTTTAATAGATAGATAGACGGACGGACAGACAGACAGACAGACAGGTAGATAGACATACACGTGGCATCTCAGTGTGAGTAAGCAAAACGCAACCTTTGTCCCTCACACTTTTTGCCAGCTTAACGCGCGTTCTTATATATATATTTTATATGTGTAATATATGTATCCGTTTGTGTGCTTTCTTTTTAGTTTGTTATACACCTAGATTCGTCGTGTAGGATTTTATCAAGCTCTAGTCAATGTTAGCTTAACAACCGGTATGCTGAGAGGGCGAAAAAAATGCAGTTTGTCCACTCACAAAGCGCCTTTACTTCTCAATAGCTTGCCTCTTCAAAAGCTTCCTACCTACGCGAGAAGCTAAAAAGGATTTATGAAAGAAGACAGTGTTGAAGTTTTCATTATTGTATTGTTTTAGTTGTACGTGTTAATACATTATTTCCATTGTACCTCCGTTTGTGTACTCTCTTTGTTTTTAGTTTGTTATTTCAGATATCGTTATGTAGAAAACACTCAGATTCGTCGGGTATGAAGTACTTATGAAGCTGTAGTCAATATTAGCTTATGAACCGGTACGCTGAGACTTATGCCATGGCGAAATACTTAAGCTGTGATATTAATAGCCTACGGCACATTTTGTTTGATCAATGTCTAAAACACTGTTTCAACTGCCCTGACGAAATCCTGTAGTTCCGCCATTGTAAAACAAAATCCCGCGTTTTCCACCTGCACTTATTGAAAATAGCTAATGCCCCCACCCCGTGATGGCGCACATTGGATGGGATACTCACACAACACTTTTTCTGGGTTAAGATAAATTCCGCCATTGAAAAAAATTTCTTTTCCGCGTTTTCGATCTGCCTTAAGTTAAACAAAAAACACAAACCCCAACCCCTTCTTGGCGCATATTGGCTGAAATGCGCCGAAAACATTTCTTCCTATTTGGTTCCTTGGCGAAGGCTGAAGGAACCTATGCGATCATGATGTCGTGTTCATGTGTGGGTGTGTATGTCACACTACCTCGTAATCAGGCAAACTCAATGGTGTTAATGGATCTCAAACTTTGTATGTAGGTTCCCCATATAGAGTAGATGGACCTTATTGATTGTAGTTGAGGTCAAAGGTCATTTAAGGTCAACATGGGTCAAACATGAAAACCTTGTAAACGGGCTAACTCAATAGTGCCAGCTTCGATGAACATGAAACTTGGTATGAATGTTCCCCATAGTGAGTATGATGGAACCTTTTGATTGAAGTTCAGGCCAAAGGACATTTGAGGTCAACAGGGCAAAACTATTCCCAACCGCGCCCCGCAGTTCGTAAGGTAAGGTCAGCCATGTCAGACACCATTGAATGTTCTACCTATATCATGAGGTGAAATGTTTCCACTCCAATGGAAATGTGTGGTAGTTTAATGATACAATTGTTTCTCTTTCTTTAAATGATATAAAATTGGGCAAGTAACCATCTTGTCATTTCTTGTTCCTGCAGGCATTTAGAAAATTTCCGCAATTGTAATAAATATATTTCCGCGTTTTCAACAGTCATTTACTCATTAAGCCTTCTTGGCGCATATTGGCTGAAATGCGCCCAAAACTCTTCTTCTCCCTCCCTTGACAAAATCATATAAAAAGTCTAACAAAAACCTCCGCGTTTTCGACCTGCACTTACTGAAAAAGTCTCATACCCTTACTGCTTCCTTGCGCATATTGGCAAACACTTTTTCAGCCTACCTTGAAAAAATTCTCTACTTCCGGCCATTGCTTGAAAAAAAAATCCGCGTTTTGGCTGAAATGCGCTAAAAAAACATCTTGACCGTGCCATCCGTGAAAATATCCTGTAGTTTCGCTATTGTAAGAAAAAAAACATTCCGCGTTTCAACCTGCATTTAATGACCAAGAGCCCAAGCCCACTATGGTTCCTTGCTTGTAAGGAAATTTACAAGGGAGCAGCAGTCTTAAAATTCTTGTAGTCCAATGTACACACACAATATTATTGCCAACAATATCACAAATCAACCGTTGGTCCTTTTGAGAACCTGTTCAGGACCAGATGTCTGATATGAGCAAGATTTTTTTGGGGGAAAAGAACTCACAGAATCATCCTAACTGTACTTATTAAAAACCAAACCTTCATCTCTATTAACTTTGCACATTAAGGTGCAGAGGAGTCAACTTATGGACAATTTTGATTGGAATATGGCCACGAAACTTCAAATAATCAGCTTGAAAGAAACTAATACAGGTCACTGGAGGTCAACCCGAGGTGAAAGGTCACCCAAATGCAGGTCGACTATTGGATTACAATAGCATAACTCCCAACCTTGATGGACATTTGGTTGTGAAGTTATTGCAAAAATACTAGCTTTTTACCCCTAATTGACCTTTGTTGACCTTGGATCATATTACCGTTATGTTCGGAAACCCTACTTCATTCACAGCTTGTCCCAATATATCAGCCATGTTAGACTTCGTGACTGGAAGTTATTGCAAAACTGTGCACTCTATCCTAAAATTGTTATTAGCTCTAATGTTCACACACAATGTTATTGCTAAAAAGGAATCCAAAGCAACATTTGGGCCCCTCATACCTTCAGAAACTGGTGTCCTTTTCAAGCGGGAGTTGGTTTCCTCTATATAGCACACAGAGCTCTATCTTATATCAAAATATTTTTAACTGTTTTTCTTTGCCCCATATCTCCGAAATGACCATATTTTTTAAAGATTTTACCTTTTCACCTTACAGTAACATGTAGTTTGACACACTGATTCCAAAAAGCAACATGACAAGTCTATACGACCATCCTAACCACATGTACTTATTAAAACCAAAGAAAACCCTCACCTCTGATAACTTCGCACAGGAACGTTGCACAGGGGTCAACCCACGGACAATATTGATCAGATGGTCAATTCCATGATAAGGTCAACATCATACCAACAAATTTAAAATCATTGTACATTAAAATTGTATAAGTTTCCAATAAATAAAATACTTGTAGTTAATAACAATATTTTTTCCACCCCCCCCCCCCATTTTTGGGTTCATTATGGGGTCGGTAATAACAAATGGTTGCCGGAGTAAGAAAATTATGGAAAAGTGAAATTTCATTTTATGTAGATCTCTACATAGTAATCATAGGTATGATAATTTTTTTGGACTAATTATATTTGCTATAGCATAGTGCTCACTTAATAGCTTAATATTTTTTTACACATTAAGGCATTACACAACAGTGCTGAATTGCAAACACGCTCGATTTACTGTCACGCGAGTCACAAAATGTACTGTTTTTCTTCCTCCTTGCTTGCACAATCGTTTTAATCAAAATAATGAATATCAAGTCTTCACATAGATAGCAAAAGGATTACTGAATTTTCCTTTGGAGAAAATATTCAAATTTGGCGGAAAATCCCTTTACAATGTCACGCGAGTCACGTAAATTCAAGGTAGTGTTTGTACATATTTACTGTGTGAAAATTACAGGGATGTTATAGTTTGATGAAAGAATCACTGATTAAAGATATCATATATGCATTCCCCTTTAATAAGGCAACTTGAATAATATCAGCACACATAATGATACTAATGATAATAATTTCATTGAAATTTCATAATTCAAATTCGTGAATATTTATTCGCATTATAATGCGTATTTTATCAGCGCGTTTGGAAAGTTAGCATTTGTGATTGATTTTTTAAGTAATATATAAAAACATAATCTATGTTAGTATCTGGCATCGCCATGTGCTATGACTTCACAACTTTAAGGTTAACTGCACAATAATTCCCAAATATTCTCAAATATTACTGTACATGTCCTCGCAGTGCAACACTTGCAAGCCCAGACGTGCAACAGTGATACTTTGGTGAGTATATGTCGCAGAATTTGTTATTGAATATTGGGTTTCTATTCAGATGGCCTTTTGTCAACTTTTTCCTTGCCTCACATTGTATGTAGCAGTTCCACTACAAATTCTGGCAACTTGTTACTGATATTTTATACAGGACCACCCATTTTTACGAGAAAGAAGGATCATGGCTGATTGCTGTAATAGTGCAAGTGCATAGGGAGGAGGAGGTGCAGGGGGAAGGCCTAGATGCAGGGGAAAGGGGGTAGGTTGGGGTTGTCTCCTAAGCAAAATGTTTTTCCATTTTAAACAACAGACTAACGTAAAATAGCATAATTAGTCACTGTATTATATTTTGCATTTACAGTAGGTATTTCTCTTACAGATGGGGGACACAACACTCTAAAGTGGCCCTAAATCCAGCAGAGAGGCCAAGAAGGAGGAGGCAGAAACTCAGGCAAGATGGAACTTACACAAACTACAAGGCAAAAAATGCACTGTATACAAGAAGGCACTGAGAGAAAACAAAAGGAGGTTTGAAGCAGTTGTCACCAGCAGAGCAAAATGAGCTATGTCACCTGAAAAAGCAACAGGCAACACTGGGGCAGAGGAAATATAGACGAGATAAGGCTACAGACATGGCTTCCCCCATAACTACTCCTGGTGTACATGCGCAAGCATATTCTGCAAAACAATCCTTGCATCGCGCAGTCAATGGTGTGTGGTCTGCCTTCCCCAGAAGCCTTAGGAAAAGGGCCTCTGTTATGAGGAAGGTTTCATCTGGCTTCTGGCAGCCTGCCGTCAATGATGGGAGAGGGAGACGGGTGGACAGTATTTCTGAGGGGCTACATGCCAAGGTTACTCAGTTCTGTGAACGTCGCGATATCAGCAGAGTTGCCCCAGGTAAACGGGATACCGTGATCGTACGGTAAGAAAGCGGAAAGCAGAAGCTGCAAAAGCGATACTTGACCATGACCATCAACGAAGCCTATGCTCTCTTCAAGGAAGAAAATACAGACGCCAAGATCTGGAGAAGTAAATTTGCTGAACTACGCCCCCCCCCCCCTTGCTGTCATGCTCAGTTCTGAAACCCCAGCAACCTGCACCTGTCTCTACCACCAGAATAGGACTTTGGCTTTTGATGGAATCCACAAAGTAATTCCATCCATTGCAAAGTACACCAGTGAGTTTCCTTGAACATGTGTGCTTTCACCAGAGTCAGAATCCTGTTGGTTCGGAGAATGCAGTCATAATGCTTGCGGCTTCACCCTGGTGTATCCTGTTCCAGAGAATGCTCCCATGGGAGAGGCAACAAAATGGATGCAATGGGAAGAAGTTAACGGTCATCTAGCAAAGTGTGAAGTTGAAGGCACAGTACAAAATTTGTAGGACTACATGTCTTCCAATGCACCGAAAATATTGACCCACAGTTTCATCAAACGCAAAGAAGCGGCCAAGTATGAAACCGACAAATTCAAGGATCTTCAAATGATTCTGACGTGGCTGTTCTCGAAATGGATTTTGCAGAAAACTATACCTGCAAAGCCTAAGACGAGGTTCAATCCGCCCACTGGAACCAGACACAGGTGACTTTATTTACTACAGTGACCTGGTTTCGTGAAGCTATCCTCTCGCATGTTATTGCCAGTGACCTTCTCCGCCATGATAAGACATTTGTTGTCGTGTTTACAGACTATATCATCTCTTGTCTACCTGATGGAGTTTCAAGAAAGTTAGAGTGTGGACAGATGGACCAGCAAGTCAGTTCAAGAACAAGTTTGTGATGGCAGCAATGAAAGTTGTGGCTGATCAACATAATGTACAGATGACGTGGAACTTCAGCGTTACCAGTCATGGGAAAGGCCTAGTGGATGGGATCAGCGGCACTCTGAAGCGAATGGCAACGGAACGGGTCAAGAATCGCCAGTGCATTATTAATAATGCATACGACTTCCAGAAGGCTGTTTCAGGATCGAGCATCGAAGTCACCCTGATTTCCCGTCAGGAAATACAGAATCCAGAGAATGCACGTCAAGCAAGAACTGATAACTAAGCGATATGGCTCAGAAACGACCACAGTCACATATCCCAGCCGCAAAGCAGATGAGAATGATCCATCGTCTGCCACTGAGAATGATGAATAGAGTACGGTTGCTGGTGCTTGCAGCACAACTAAGCCGAATGAGCCTGCTGAAATGTTCTTTCACCATCCAATCATCTAAGACACTTCGTATGGGGTCTACTGGGAGGAATCGGACTATTGGTTTGTTGGAAGGGTCCTAGAAGAGCAAAGTAGCAAAGTAAAGATGGAATTCATCCACAAGTCTTCGCAAGAGGCCAACAGCTTCAAAATAGCGAATGATGTAGCAGTCATGGCAACCACCCAAATCTTCACTCCCGTCCAGCCACTATTGCATATTTCTTCATGACGACAAGTTCTCTGAAATTATCAGATGGTGATTCAAGTTAGCCAGGGACAAATATAGAGAGTTCTGCAAGTTCACAATGGCATGATCACAAACTCCACTTGTTGATTGTTTCTCCATAGTGTTTGAACTATCTGACATTACATTTACACACATTATTAGTGTGCTATTGGCTGCAGTGTTATAAATGAATGAAATTGAATACAGCTGTTACACTTTTAGTTTATTCAAATATGACAAATAAGAATGGTCATTTTAATCACTATGAGATTGAATACAGCTGTTATACCTTTGGTTGATTCAAATATGACAAATGAGAATGGTAATTTCAATCACATTTTGAGAGATGTTTCTTCTATAACTTTCAAATGAGTGACTTCAACAGACTAAATATCGTTATCAATATTAATTGACAAGATATATTGCCTGAAGAACTTTACTACCCGTACAGTATATTACCTACTGTCTGCAGTCATGCGGGTAACTCGGGGACATTAATATCATCTGGACATTCCCAAAGGGAAGTTCCTTTTGGCCACTTTCTAGACCGACGTATGTTATATTTCACTATGCAAGATCTATACCTTCGATTCACTACTGCATTTGGTCTACAACTATCCGAAAAGTGAACTTGTCACGTGTCACGTGAGCCAGGTTTTTTTGTCACGCGAGTCGTAATACATCTTCATCGTTATTTTCATGCGTTACAACATTTTTCAAAGTTGAATAGCTGTCGCGGTAGAGGTGTTTTTCAACTTCGGTATGATTATAAACAGTTATTGGAAACATTTTGATATAACACATAAGAAATCGAGCATTTGTGTGTGCATTCTCATTTTTGCTAATAGTAACTGTCACGCGAGTCACGTTTAGTTTTTCGCCAATTTCACCCCCAATACTTGAGGTAAAAATATTTTTTCTCTACTGTTGTAAGCATTAAGGCGTACCTTCACTGACTACATGAATGCTTATCTCCCAGGTAATTTCTTTATTTGTTTAATGATATCAAGTAGAGAGTAATGTCACTAAAAATGTCACACGAGTCACCACGGAATTTACCAGAAGGTACCTTTGAGATCCGAATATGGCTACGAAAATTCAACTAACCAAAGAAACTAATGTAGGTGACCTCTGATAACTTTGCACAGGAACGTCGCACAGCGGTCAACCCACGGACAATATTGATCAGAAGGTACCTTTGGGATCCGAATATGGCTACGCAAAATTCAAATTACCAAAGAAATTAATATAGGTCACTGGAGGTCAACCTGAGGGCAAAGGTCACCCATAACTTTTCTGACCTATTATTTGGAAACAATCCCTTACCCCATTTACAGCTATAACCAAAGAAAGTAATACAGGTCACCGGAAGTCAACCTGCGGTGAAATGTCACCTATATGCGGGTCGACTACTGGACTACAATAGCGTAACTCCTAACCTTGACGGGCATGTTCTTCTCAAGTTATTGCCAAAATACTAGTTCTTGACCCCTAGTTGACCTTGGACCACATGACCGTTATGTTTGGAAACGATCGCTTACCCCATTCCCAACTACTCCCAAAATATCAATCATGTCGGACCCTGTTAATGGTAGTTATTGCTTTTTCTAATATTTTGGTTTTGGCCTCTAACTGACCTTTGGTGACCTTCACAGGCACCAAATAGGGCACACCTGCTCACTATGGCGGATCTATATACCAAGTTGAAGTTTAGTCCAACCTTCCTTTGTTGAGTTAGTGTACCCAAGCAAGTGTCACAGATGCACACACGGACACATACACACATACGCCATCATGAATGCATAGGTTACGATTATCATCGAAGGCAAAAATGAGTGACATTTTTGTCTCAACAATACGCCCCCCCCCCCCTCACCCCATAATTTATACAATCAGAATGTAAAATTGTCTCTTTAGCCTTTAGTTAAGTTAACTCTTTAACCTCAGGCAGCTTACTTTAGCTTTAATATTTTTCAGTGCCTCCTTTCGCTTTACTAACGTCCATGGCCTTCTTGACCGGTTTTTTTCACCCGGGGTTTTGTCTTTCCTGAAGTACATGCTAAACAGATGTTTCACCTCTTCAATTTCATCTGGTGTCCATTTGCGTCTCTGTGTGGTTTTCCCAGCCACTTTTTTGGGCTTTTTACGGTCAGAATTAACGGCAACAGAAAGACATAATGTTGTGTTGTTATCAAAATATAACTAAAGACACAATTGAAGATGTTTTAAGAATACAAAGTATTCCCTCTGGTGTAGGGCTTACATGCAAAAGCTTCCATTCCTTACCTTCATTCCAAAACACTGATGACTACATTCAGTTAGGTTTTGACTACAATAGTCAGTAAATATTAAGGCCCTTTTGTAAACATGGTATTGCATTTAACTTACTATCCTATCATAATCTTACAGCTTATATACTTCATCCCATCCCTACTGGTCACAGGGACTGCACGAGGACTTCACCGGATCTCAACATATAACTTCAAATACTTACAAATTGACAAAGAATCCTCATCTTGTTCTGGTAAATCTGTCAGATATTCTTCCTCGACATCCATGTCAGTGCCGTTGCATTTTGAAGCTCTGACAACTTTTCTTACCTCATCATCCGGTTCCCCAATTTCCGAAGCTTCAGTTGTAGCCTCAGTCTCTTCCTGACCAATCAGTTCTGAAATTAGGACATTTGCGTTAAAGTTATTGCTAAAGCACTAGAGTATAACGTGTAGCTAAGCCTATATGATATTTAAACTGTACTGTCATTTGAAGCATCTTGACATATCAATGAACATCACTTCAGGGCTATAAGCACTTAAAATGTCAAGTCTTCGGAAACCTGATTGAGTTGTAATTTTCAATCGTAACATTAATCATGGTCAATGTGGAGGGTGTGGACGACAGTCCAGTATGTGCTGCACAGCATTGAATGTGAAAGATTGAGGAAAAGACGGTAAAGATTGCTCTGGCTGTATATAAAAGCCAGGTTACTAATAGCCTAATAGGGCATTATGAGTATCTTAACACAGGTGAAAAATTTTGGAAATTTAAGGAGCAACAACATTTATGTCCCAACAAATTCCCTTGCATTTACTAAATAATGACATAAATACCATCCATAACAACCACATAACCGTTATTGTACATCAAGCATTCTCTTAGCAGAAGTCAACAAAAATTTATCATTTGATTCACACTATCCCTCTGATCCTCTCTGGTTTAGCAAGATCAGATTCAGTGGTCATTACTACCATTGAATATCCTCCTCGAATAACTCCTGACCCTATGAAGAAGTTGAAAGGTGGGATTGGAAGTAGTGTATGCCACACACCTTCTTTATTTGAAAAAAAAATCAGAACTAAACACTTGAAATGTCGATAGACAGAAAACCAAAAGATGAAAAACGAGTAGGAAACAAATCATGCAGTGCCTAAAATAGAGTATGCAAGTTATTTAATGCAGGGAATCCTACTAATGTATTACTTGTTTCTAGTTTCATGACTCACCACAGATTTGTCAATGTCATAAATGTTAGTACGACATTTTTTTCTAAAACATCATTTAACATCATTTAAATGCACTATGTTTCAAAACTTTATCATCAGCACTGATGCAATATAAACCAAGGTTACATGTTTATGTTCAAAATAGCAACATACATCCATTTCATGAAACCAACAGCCCAAAGAATTTTTTATAAACAATTAATTGAAAGAATCACAGACACATCCATGTAATACATGGAAGCCAATGCTGTCAATGACACCTAAGACAGCACCTAATATTTCTTTAGTTGGCTTAATTATGATAGCAGAAGAATGAAAAGGACTTACGGTTCTTAGCATAAACATAGTTATTTTATATTTAAGGTACAGCATAAGATCTGACATCAATGTCTGTTATATACTGAACAAGTGGCTTGATGAATGCTGGCACAATTACCGGAACAAATTTCCCACGCTAAAATGAGCAAGTAGCAAATATAAATATTACCAAGCCATTACTAGCAAAGTGGTAAGATGGTGGACTGTGGCAGCCAAAAAAGCCATACAAATTGCTGAAAAGTGTAATAAAATATTGGCATAAGACGTGACAAACTATATTATGGCAGTTCAAACATTAACTATAATACTAAATAATTAATAAGTCAATGCTTAAGTACGTGGGATAGTATTTGAGTTACAATTTCATGTTTGGCGGCAAATCTGTTAACATTGTTGTTTCAACCTTCAATGTATTCAATATTCAGGGCCAATGAGATCAAGATTTCTCTCTCTCCTTCTGTTGACAACTTTAATCCTGTGTAGTCAGACCCAATGGTTGCTTAGCTGATTTTTTTCTTTTCTCTTTACCCTGACTGTATCCACCAGTTGAGCAGCACAACTGTAAATAACAGTATTTTGAATTACATGACTGTCATAGTTTCAAACCTCCCCTTCCATGCATGCGGCAGACATGGGTGTGCAGTAACAGGTACATGTTTTTCAAGTGGTTACTCATCAAACTAAATACACAGTAATTGTTTTTTTTTGGTATTACATGTGCCTTCGTTTACACTTACTACAACACCTAGTCTTTGCGAAACCCAATACGATAACATGAAATGTTAAATTATTAAATGGGAAGGCAGTTACATTGGATGTTAATTGATGTGGTAATTGTGGTTGTGCACATTATGACCCAGTTTCCTTCGTAAAAAGGTATGTCTCTACTGCATTTATCATTTAAGAATTGTAACAAACTGAAACAACAGGAAAATGTATATATTACCTCTCCCCTGACCTCCATAAGATCCTGTTCTTGTAATAGTTTCTTTTCAAAGTTGCTCAGATCCCCAGCAATTTCCTCTGAATTTTCATGAACTCCAGATTTTCTGGAAAAGTAGCTTGACAATCTGGGAATGACATGTTTTTCATTTTTGTGGAACACTTACAGTATTGATCCTGTGCAGGACTGATCAGCTGATAGTAATTTTTCAACATAAATTTTAACCAAATCTGACACTACTGTATATTGTTACTACCACAAAGTGATGAACATAAAGAAATACTACAATTCTAAAATGTGTATTATTAACTCTCATAGAAACCTTCCCTGATATGGCAGCAATATTTTTACTCGTTGATGAGGGGTACACTACACACCCTATGAAGTAACTATAAGACATGAGGCAATTGAAGAAAAAAATAACTTTAGGTGTATCTTTACTATGTACGTACTTTTAGGTGAATCTACGGTCTGCTTCAAATAATTCTATGACTGACAAAAGTAAATAATGGACAGACAGACATAAATTACCATCATACATGTGCATTTGTGCTCATACAGAATGACCAAAATTAAAATTCATTAAAATATAGATTAAAATATGAATGAGGAAAACGTCTAACGTTGTACTTCTCCGGGCCGTCTCCTGTTGTAACTAATAAGGGCAGCCTGCACCAAAATCACAATTTCCCGGAAGTTTGGATATGACTTGTCTTGTACATCACAAGCTGTTGCATCACTGGTTAGGTACTTGCTGAAATTCATAATGTGACTATGTTTGCTTTCCACCTTTCTTCCTTCTAGTAGAACACGTTCCAACTTCGTTGTCCACTCTATAGACATCAGCTCAAGGAAGTCCTGGGCTGATGCATTCTTATCCTGGTTTCGTGTTTGGATGGCTTTAGCTAACTTGATGCTTGCCATGTGATTAATATCATAAGACAATTTTACAGCATTTGAAGGAGCTTGGAGATTCTTTACATCTGCAGCATCTTGGTGAGCCATTTTTAATGCTCCATGGGCCACATAAGTAAAATAACGGGGATCCAGGTAATCCTCCATGTAGATACCTGTAGATGGCTCCATGTAGATACCTGTAGATGGCGTGACCATGTCTCTAAGTATGAGTAAAAATCTACTTCACAGGCGCATTACGGCTGAAACGTAATTCTTTCGCATGAGCTTCTTCCTATGTTCCTGACAAGCCATTGGTTACCCAATGCTACAAATCAAGGAGTCGGATCTTGCTAACATGCCAATCATAAACTTCCTTCACCATGGTGTCACTTGCCTTTCCTGATTCTCTTCGTGATATAATTGAACTTTGTATCAGCAAGTTGCCCTTTGTCTGGCGGGTGAAGTTTTGTCTGTTTGCTGGACAGTTGCTTTGGTGTCGAGGTATCACTTACAGTTTTAACCACTCTAAGCAAATTGGGCAAGGACCATATTTAGCAATGCTGAAGCTCTCCTGTTTGTCGGCATGTCTCCTAGCCATTATCATCTCACGACTTTTTTTTTCTTCAAACCTCCTTGTGGTGGTAGTTATCCCCTCTGTTCCTGAATAGGGCAACAATTTTCTTCCTCTCTCTCTCCTTCTGTAGTATTATTGCATCACTGTCATCTTTGGACACTTGAATTTTCCAATCTGTTGTACTTCAATCTCTGCTTCATGAGTCTTTCCAAGTATGTGTTGAGTAAAGTTTGTGTATAGTCGGTGGCAGTATGGGCAGCAATGCATTGCAATATACACCCGCTCCCTTGGTTTCTTTCTTCGACTTTTGGTGGTTGTGGACGTTATAACTGTTTAGAAAGATTGATTTAATATCACTGTCAGGAAAAATGTCATCTACTT
Organism: Apostichopus californicus; assembly: GCA_020650975.1. Classification (NCBI taxonomy): domain Eukaryota; kingdom Metazoa; phylum Echinodermata; class Holothuroidea; order Aspidochirotida; family Stichopodidae; genus Apostichopus; species Apostichopus californicus. Next base: position 6,989 of record JAIPMN010122567.1, on the reverse strand, counting down.
CGGGTTCAGTGTAGCTATCACCATCCTCACTTGCACTGTTTTCCACAGACTCGGTACTGACCACATCTTTGCTAAGACTGTCTAATCTTCTGACCCTTGTGGTAATTTTTCAGACCCAGAATCTTCTGCAGCAGGGTCATTCCGTGTCAAATCACCCAAAAAAAAAAGGAAATTTAAACCCCACCCTCTTCAAATTTGCTTTGTGGGGTAACTTAAGCTGAAAAAGCTCAAATTTAAAATTTAGACCCCGTGGGACTAGCGGTTTTCGCGCTATGACACGCCCTTTTTCGGCGATTACGGCCGAAATGGGCGTTACCGCCAATGTTCAAATGACCATATCCCAGTAACCGGTGGGCCAAACCTGTTGATATTGGTGTCTTTGGAAAGGTAATTGCATAAGCAATCCACATCTGCCAATATTTATCATGTAGGAGCAATCTGAAGTTTCATGACCTTTTTAACTTCACTTGGACCTTTAATTTGACCTTGTGGATCATGTGATCTGGAGATGAACTTCGGTGAATAATATACCCCCACATGTTTTCCACATGATATAAAAAAATTAGAGATATATTATTTCTTATTTGCTTTCCAGCTCTTCTCAAAGTTAGCATACTTGCAAAAATCTGATATTTCTATGCCAAAAATGTAGTGTATGGCTTAATGTGCTCCTCATTCCAATATGTAACATGTTTGTTAAAATATCTTGATTTTTTTGGTGAAGCAGTGGCAACACTGGCTATTAATAAACTCAAAAATACACATGGGAGCAATAACATCTGCAACTGATTGGCTGTACTGAAACTTCTTCAGGTGATTGATGTATTAGATCAACTTTGTTTGATTGTTGAACTTGGGTCATGAAATCACAACCAGGGTGTTGGCTTGATTTATTTACAACTGGACATTATAGGATGGCAGGTTACTGATTGTGGCGTTGTGAAAGGTACTTGATACACTGGATAAATAACATACAAGGTGGGGGAGGAGAATACTTTAGATGTGATGACCAAACATTACACTCTGCCATGTGCTGGTGAGCAGATTTGTACATGCCTGCCTCATTCTAGCCCTGATTTCCATGATATCAGCACTACACTGTAGGCTCCACTTAGCGATATAATCATCATGGAATTCAGCATTGAAAAATGTAAGTACACTCTATATTTTATCAAAGCTGTGATAAACCCCAGTGTTTACTATATAAATTATTGAGATTATCTACAATCAAATGTGATTTGAATTTATTAGATTTTTTGGCACTGGTTTTATATGTGGGTCAGGTGAGGGAGGGTGGGGAGCAGCGTTTCAGTACAGTAAGTTTGCTGGCCCCCTTAAGTTAGATTGGAGTGGGGGTGGGGGGAACAGGCCAAAAATATTCCAGCAAGGCCAGAGAAGCCTGGTATTTTGCATTAGTTTAAATATTTTATTCAGAATGAACTTTGGATTTCTATATGAGGGTGAGATAGAAAAACAAATTATTATTATTTTTAACAGTCAACCATAATTAACATATCACGGTAGGATCTTAATATCAGACATTTCTTATTATAAAGGGAAACTTGCAGCTTTTATTCTGACAGTAACCTCTGTCATCAGTTACATCACACAAGGAAAACAACGGTACGAAAACTCAAGACGCAGGCTGATTTCAAGTTGTTGATGCTGCGTACAAGGCTGAAAAGAACCCATATCAAAACCATTTGTGCTCATCATGAACAAGAGCTGCTGAAAAAGTTCTCAACCATGAGAAAAAAGTGCTGCGATCCATTCAACTCTCACTGCAAACCAAGGACTAAATCTCTTTCTGTTCTAACCTTAGTGACTTTTGACAAATTGGTCAATTTCCAAGAGGCTGTTGTACCAGGAGTTAAGTTATGTTGTGCTTGTCTAATAAAGCTTAAAGGAAGGGACATGACTGATGTTGTAGTAGGGGACATGGATGACGGTGTTAATGCAGGGTACATCAGAAGGAAACTTCTTTTGTGGAAGTGGATGTTAATAATGCATTGGCCAACCTAGATGAATCACCAGTAAAAACAGCACATCTAGCCCCATCGAGTAAGAAATCTAAAGGAAAGCAAAAGTAACAATCTGCAACCAAAAAAAATGAAAAGAAAACATGAAGTAACATACAGTGTGCCACTGGAACTTACCTCAGAATCTGATGACGAAACAGACCTGAGCGAATTAAAGTTGTATCGTTTGATGATGCAGGAATCTATAGAGAAATTCAAGAACTAAAATTGTTACCCCGAGCGCGTTCAGATATTAACTTTGTCCCCTTTCACAATAGAAAGAACAATTTAGGAATTTGGCGCTTCTAACGATTTAGTCAAGAAAAGTCGTCGTGCTGTGAAAAAAAGAAAAAGGTATACTTGGACAATGTGGTAGTAATAAAGGAAAAGCCTGGTCTCCAGAACTAAATACGGAAATTGCTACATTCTATGAAATGGATGAAAACAGTCGTATGTGTCCTGGGATGAAAGAAACTGTCACGGTTCGAGACAGAAATGGTGATTCTGTTAAGCGTCAAAACCGTCTAGTGCTCTAAAATTTGAAGGAATTACACGCTGCTTGGAATGAATCAAACCCAGATAAGAAAGTTGGTTTTTCTACATTTGCTACCTTGAGACCAAAGTGGTGTGTTTTGGCTGCTGCCTCTGGAACACATTCTGTTTGTGTATGCAAGTACCACCAAAACCCTAAATTGATGGTAGAAGCTTGTTTGAAGAGTGATGTACATGAACTTATCAGATACTGTGTATGTTCAGATGAACATGAATCATGCATGATGGGCCAATACAAAGCGTGCCCAAGGCGTCAGGGACTCATTGATTACCTCAGCCAGTGCGATGATCTTAAGGATATTGAGGAGATCACTTATAAGCAGTGGATCAGCACAGATCGGACACAGTTGATATCAATTATAGAGTCAAAAGAGGATTTCATTGAGAACTTGTCAACTCAGTTGGAAAAACTGACCCGCCATAGTTATACAGCAAAGGCCCAAAGTTACTACATGAAAACACTCAAAGCATCCATGACTCCACTGGAAGAAATCATAGTGCAGGGTGATTTTGCTGAAAACTTCTCCTACGTTGTGCAAGATGAAATTGAAAGTTTTCATTGGGAAAACAAACAAGCCACCTTTCATCCATTTGTTGCCTACCAAAGAAAAGAAGATGGAACCCTACAACATCGGAATATATGTGTTGTTAGTGACTGCAAAGAACATAGTACAGTGACCGTCTTTGCTTTCTTGAAAGTGGTTATTGAACACTTAAAGAGTGAGTTTCCACAGTCCAAAAAATTCACTACTTCACTGATGGTTGTGCTGGACAATACAAAAACAAGTACAATTTTCTAAACCTCTGTCACCACCAGGAGGATTTCGGGTTAGCTGCGGAATGGAACTTCTTTGCCACATGACATGGCAAAAGTGCCTGTGACGGTATAGGAGGCAATGTCAAAAGACTTGTAACCAAGGCTAGCCTGCAGCGCCCATACAATGACCAAATTCTGACATCTGAGGCAATTATGGTTTTCTGCACAGAGAACATACCTGGTATTAAGTTTTTTAATGTTACACCAGAGGATGTTACTGAATCTGCTTCAGATCTAAAGACAGGTTTGACACAGCAAAAACTGTGAAAGGGACTCTGCAATTCCACAAGTTTTTTTCCAGTCTCCAATTCAATGCTACATGTGTATAGGTTAAGTGGTCAAGCGAGCCCTCCGGAATCAGTACATATTTGGAAGAGCAAAGAAGCAGAACCAGCACCAGAACCATCACAGCAATTGAATGTAATGGAGCAAAACTTTGTCTGCTGCATTTACGATGGCTTTCCATGGATTGGCATGGTGGAGAAAATCTCAGAGGAGTTCGGTGACTTTCATATCAATTTTATGCATCCTCATGGACCATCCGAGCAATTCAAATGGCCATTGGAACCAGATCAATGTTGGGTTACAGAAGCCAATATTGTGTGTAAAGTCAACACTCCATCTCTGACATCATCCTCTTCCAGGAAGTACTATATCTCAGAAAATGATGCATCAAGAATTTCAAGAGTGTGCACAGACTGGATCATTAATGATCAATAAATTAGGCTAATGATTATTGAAAACATGAATTATGGTAATTATTTAATCTTTAGACTGAATGTTCTTTAGAATAATATTATTGCTTCTTAAAATGTTGTTACATTCATTCCCAATCAGAGCACAGCAAATCTGCATACATAACATGTATACATTTGACATGCATGCATGCATAGTTGCATACATACATATGCATGTGCATGAGAATATCACATTTTTGTAAAGTGTGGCAACTTTGAGAAGAGCTGGAAAGCAAATAATATATCTCTAATTTTTGATATTATGTGCAAAACATGTGGGACTATATTTTTCACCCAAGTTCATCTCCAGATCACATGATCCAGAAGGTAAAATTAAAGGTCAAAGTGAAGTTAAAAAGGTCATCAAACTTCAAATTGCTCCTACATGATAAATATTGGCAGATTTGGATTGCTTATGCAATTACCTTTCCAAAGACACCAATATCAACAGGTTTGGCCCATCGCTTACTGGGATATGGTCATTTGAACATTGGCGGTCACGCCCATTTCGGCCGTAATCGCCGAAAAAGGGCGTGTCATAGCGCGAAATCCGTTAGTCCCATGGGGCCAAAATTTGAAATTTCAGCTTTTTCAGCCTAAGTTACCCCACAAACCAAATTTTAACCAATTTGAAGAGGGTAGGGTTTAACCCATTGGGTGATTTGACAGGGAATGACCCAGCACTGATACGTATCCTCTCTTCTTCATGTTATCCCTCTTCTACGAAAGCGTACAAAGGACATGGTGATCAACGAGAAAGAAACTCGTCAAAATGAAAAAAATTCAGAAAAATGACGTTTTGCCGAGTTTAAGAACTTTTAAAATTATTAATCTTGCCGAGATGCAACAAGTCGTAAAAATTTATAAAATTGACGTTTTGCCGAGATACAACAAGTCGTCAAAATGGACAAAATCTGAATTTGAACGTTTAGCCGAAATAAAGCAAGTCGTCAAAATGGAAAAACAAATCTGAAAATTTACGTTTCGCCGAGATACAAATCGTAAAAACGACAACAATCGCAAAATTTACCTTACCTATCTTGCAACCCTGGTTCAACTCATGTCAATATCATGCCTAACGAGAACGTAAATTGCCGGGATATCGATCCAGCCGATATCGATAACAAGAAGAAAGTCGATGTAATTGTTGCTTATGCAAACAATGGAAGGAAACTCTCCTTGCCAGTCGGTTCTAGCCGGGGAAAAATCACGGAGAAAGTGAGAGAGGTAAATGAACAGGCCTAGGTCCCCTAACGTTAGGCCTAGGGCCTACTAGTAGGCTTTATTACTAACGTTAGTCTTTGAACATGACATTGATTCTGTTGGGCTTCACATAATTATCTCCATACCAACGTCCTTGGCCGAACTACACAAAATAGTGTAGGACTACAGGCTAGAAAACTAAGCTGGTAAACAGAGCAAATACAGTAGTTCATATCAATCAAAACAATTGTTATTGTTTGGCTGAAGAGAACTGACTGTGCACTGTGGTATGGAGGTCTATGAAACATACCGTAATACCCGGCCCGGTGCACGTAATGTGTACTACGCTAGAGGTCATCCAGCCCAATATGTCCCTTACCAAAAAAACCACAACAAATACCCACATGAATTTCCCCACGTGGGAAAGAGTAGAATCCTATGGGATTTTGGCACGTGGGAAATGAAGTAAAACCCACGACATACATGTGGGAAATAAAATTATGTGGGTTTCCAAATAATGTGGGAAACAAACTGTGGGTTTTCAATTGACGTGGGAAATGAGTCCTGTGGGTTTTCAATTGACATGTGGGAAATGAATCCTGTGGGTTTTTAAATGACGTGGGAAACTTATCCTGTGGGTTTTCAATTGACATGTGGGAAATGAATCCTGTGGGTTTTCAAATGATGTGGGGAACAAATCCTGTGGGTTTATCAATTGAAATGTGGGAAATGGAATCCTGCAGATTTTAAGATCACATACAGCAATTGATTGTGCTACAGTCGATATATGGTGTAGCTAAGTTAATTTGCTTTTGAACTGCTGAATAAATAATATAGTCGAGGTCAAATATGCACAGACATGTGTTAGTTACATTGCTGAATGATTTATTTCTAAGGAACAAACGAAAAACTTGTAATACGAAAGGCATTTAATTTAATATATCATTATGATAATCGTTAAGAAAAATTTTGGCTTACTAGTAGGCCTACATATGGACCGTGACATCAAAAAGTTGTTGAATCACTATATTCATATAAAACAATAACTTTGGCTTTAA
>JAIPMN010122344.1:2731-20440 GCA_020650975.1 Apostichopus californicus | reverse complement strand
ATTTACCGAGTGGTAATTGTTTAAAAATCATCTACATTACCAGTTACTTTGAACACCCCACCCCTCCCCCTATCTGGCCCAGGCTCCTTAAGAACCTATTTTTATACACAGTAGTTATTCAAAAGACGAAGAAATAATGCAAATATGTTAAACCATTATTAGTTCAGATTCACCGTTGCCTTGTTTTGTATCATAATGCTGCTGCTTATTCATAGTACTGTACATATAGAGGATGGTACAAAAAGACGTTTCTGGAAAGTTAAATATAAACCTTCAATTTAATCTTTTAGTTAAACTTTTAAGTAGTAACCTCTTCTTTAATTTTGCTAGTATGTTAAAGTACATCAAATTGATGAAATCTACCTCAAAAACAAACTTGTTTCTTTGTTTCAAGCTAAAACCAGATCTGCCCATTTATATATAATCCTACTGGGACCAAACATTTATGTCAGTCCCGTATATATACATTAATCTAAATAAATAATAAAATATAATCAATACAGATCCCTCAAATCCCATGACAACTGAAACTATTAGAACCGAGTAACATTTACTAACTGTTGTATTGCTGCGCGCAGTGACGGCAGACGTAAAGATTCTAGAGATGAAAAGTATGCATCGATATTTTCACCAATCAAACATTTTTGACTGAGACGGTGTGGAAGAGAGACACTGGAGGCACGATAGATTCATTTCGCTTTATATGTTTTCATCTGTCTGAATATTCTCTATTTAAAATTGAGAATATTCATAGATTCACAAGGCAACTATACTGCTATAAGGAGGACACATGGGAGGGGGGGGGGGGAGAAGGACAACAATAATTAGTAAATAGGAAGAAATTGCTAGAGTACGAGCGTTGAAGGGAGACTTCATTTATTGTTGTTTAATGCCCGTCCACTTTTCTTTTTTTATTTGTACCATACCTCGTCACAAGGGTTTCTGACGTTTACTTTGTATTGTACTATATACACCCTGTACAAATACCTCCTCGTCATTGGATAAATGAACATTTATCTTTAAATATAATTATCGTTAATTCAGTATGGGGACCTACTTCCACTCCCCTCCCTACCTTCCATTATAATCTCTAAGGAAGTTGTTTTAATCTTTGATATATTAATTAAACATAACGAATCAAACTAGGGAAAGTATGCTATTACGATAATTAAGCAATACATATATTTTTATGACCGATTTAACTGGGTTCAAGTTTACTGAATTGGAATAATGTCTAGAGTGCGACGTGTGATATAACATGAATTAACACTTCATTAATGCGCACACATCTATCTAACCATTTATGGTTGTTTAAGATTTCGTTTCTTGTTAAATGTATAATATAATACAACAACGGATATGGCTGCTTTATGAACACATGAATATGGTTTCATATTAGATGAAAGGGTGTTGAAAGAGAGGAGTAGGGACAGTTTATAGTAAAATATGAAAAGTAGTTTTCTAGCCGCAACAGAAAGTTGAACAAAATAAAAAGCTTAGGATGATGAAATGGTGATGAAACTTCGCAATATCGTTACAGGGGGTTATAACGTAAACTGTAAGCCTGACAGGAAGTAAACAACATGTAACATTGCGCCCATTTCATGTCTATTTTTATATCTTAAAGTTAGAAAATCACCAAGACTAGTTTGATATAGCTTTTCATAGCTTTTCGTAACATTTCATTCATGTAACCAAACGTGTCTAAGTCCATAGCGACTGCAATAGAAATACCTATAACAATATACTATATGACTATGTGATGTCTGTTATACCAGACAATCGTATCTGTAAATCAGCTTAGTCTGTATTTAAGACAAATCCCTCGTCAAAGGTGATGTTTCAGTTATAGCATTGCTTATACTATTTTGGTCGCGAAGGATATTCTTTCATCGATAAAGGTGTATCAAAATAGTAAAATCACATTAAAAATCCTCAAAATAATAATCTGCAACACTTACAGCTCTTCCGTTAACTAATTATTCCTTTAAGCGTTTTTATTGGACAATTCCTATTGTATTGAGAAGACAATAACTATTTATATGGAACACCCACTATCCTGCACCTAAGGGTATTTTAGATAAAGCCTATAGAAATGTACACAATCCTAATATCTTGCCGAAAAATGCAATAAAGCTATTCAGAAATAATTTTCTTTGCTTTGCTGTAAAGTTTATTCAAACAGAGTGACTTGAACCATTTTTTTAGATTATTTTTAGTAACATCGGTTTTCAAGTATTTATTAAACCTTTTCTTTTCTTACGTTCATATTGATGTACATATTTTTGTATTTCGTAGTCTTTGGTTCTCATTTTGATGATTTTATATTTATACTGGTGATAACGGTAATGAATGAAAAATATATCTGGCGTTTGTTATATATTCGACCTAAATATTCCTTACGGAAGCTCTTAGTGTACATGTTATTTTTACAACGGTTTAGCAATATTATAGTAGGAACTATGAATCTGACCGCTTTTAATTAGCCTCAGCAGGCGCTGAGAATAGAAACAACTTCAGCCCCAATTCTTACATGTATAATAAGGTGAAGCTAGTAGGTACATATGTTATGACATATTTATTAGGTCTGATCTAAGTTCCGATGATAGTTTAAAAGCAACCAGATTTCACATGAGTTCAAGCATCTATCAAAATTATAATAATTCATCAAACTGATGAAAACTGTTAAGTGCTATTTGATGGCGATTAAGTTGATACTGTATACGAAACCAGCTATGTTAATGTTACATTGGTTAAGTTAGTTTTGTCATCCAACCATTGCTGTAAACGGATCATCCAGCTTCTCCAAAGGAGAGTCTACTGCACATCTAAGATGCTTTTAACAAAATGCAGAAAGCAATATACGGCAAAGGCTTATAATTTTTATATACGTGACACAGTATCTTGAAAACACGCAGATTCATGTGGGTGATCTATTGAACAATGTGTACGTATACAGCGTCACAAATTATGTGTCCAGTTCTTTGGTTACCATGGTATCTAGACAACAGAACGAAGCAGTATAATTGCCCTCAGATTCTAACTGGTATTATGATCTTGCTGTGTAAATGTGCGGAAGAAGTGATTTAATCACAGCTCAACCGAAACATCGGTAAAGATTTACTGCACAGAGCAAGTCTGGTGCCACTACAAATATATATTTGCAAGATCTTTTTCTACAGTTTATTCTAAAATCACGGATATAATATTTTCACAATTTACAAAATAGTCTTCAATTTTCTTTCATTTTATCAGTAAACGTTTCACCTCTTCCTTCATTTATATTAATTGCTAAAATGTCCAGCATTTGTACTCTGGAAAACGATGAGTCTGATGTTTACAAGCAATTGCGTTTATATATGCAATCCAAACACAAATGATAGGTAATGAAAACCAGTTTCTGATATGATTTAAAACCATACAAAGAACAAAGTTACATTGCGCTGCTTTGCATCGGTCACCATCCGTTACATTACCAGTTCATCCTCATTTCTGACCTAGAAACTACAGGTATTAAAGTCTTATATACAGTATTGTAGGTGGAACCGTCGCAGGAACATTTACTTTGATAAATTTCAGTTAATAATTGAGTAAGATTGAACTTAGAAGAAAGAGTAGCAAAAGTAGACTTTTACAATTTCTGTACTTTGTGCTGTTTTTGCTACAATCTGCTGGTATGTAAACTTGACCGTTAAAGGAATGAGATGGATTTGAAAACATAATGTTACTTCAGTCCACCAGGAAAGATTAAAGTAAGATTTTTAACAAACAAATATCCATGACATTAAATGTGTGGGAAACAAATAGTCTAAATCTGGATCAACGACAAATAATTAATTGATTAGGAGCAGTCACGTGATTGTGACAACATATTTAGATATCTTAGTAAGTTGCAGGGTATCCAATAATTCTGCGAATATTTCACGGTTCGGTCAATTTACAACCTACGACGTAACTTGCAGTTTTATATAATGGAAGACCAACTTCTCCTTACACCAGAGAAAACGAAAATATTACTATAACCAGTGAAAACCAGGTAGTCTGCTACAAAGACAAATATGCAAGGGCAGCTACAGTAAGCTACAGGATCGGCTAAACGGACTGTTCTTACGACTGTTGTATGTGCCATGGTGAACATTTGCCGCGACATTAAAGGAACATAAACAAGAACAGTGCAACATGATTAAGAACATTCTACGGTTTCATATTTAATGTACATCGAGACGGTGGAGTTAAAGCGGGATATGTTCAGTACATTCCTTTAGGTGAAGACATTATTTGATTAAGATATGTGTTAATGTCATTCATTTTTATTACAGCTAAGTTTAGTTTCAGAAGAATAATACCAACGTTTCACGAGGATGTATAGTCTGTGGTATGTTGGAAACATTAAGCAGTGTCGGTTATGTCAATTATGTTGTTTCAAAGTCATACACGCTACTAGTGTTCTACTAAATGTTGAAATGATATGTTCGGTTGTTAATTACCATACCAATGCTCATGATTTACTTACAGAATGTTATTACAAAGATATATTTTAGAGATATGTGTTTCTGTTTACATCCAGATTTTTATCAGTTTGTTTCTACGTTTGGAACAACGTGATACAAAAGTTTACGTGAGTTGTTCCTGTATTATTTGGCGCCCTCAATTCTCCACCCAATCCTAGACACTAATGATAAGCAATGAATGAGGCTGGAAGGTCCAGGTGTGGCAATATAATATCATTAACAATTGAAGATATTTATCAAGATACAATAAACAATAAGCCGATGACAAATGATTAATATTTAAATCAGATTACCAGTTACCGACTATACCGTAGTTGGAGCAACTCCACTCCAACCCCCCCCCCCCCCACCCCGGATCATGACTCTTTCAAAATCGTCTAATGTATGTATGTTTGTGTCTGTTCAAAACACGAGGGAAATAATACGAATATGTGTCTTATATTCATATTTTGTGAAGTGATTGCATATGTTTTGGTTCCCATGGTATCCGTACAACAGAACAACAAAGCGGGTTAGTAGAGCTGCACATACTACTACAGAATTTCTTTCTATTTTCTAATTTATTTCCATATAACACGAATGCAATAATCACCAGCCCCTCCCTCATTCCCCTATAAAAAAACAAAGGAAACAAAGAAAAAATAGAAAACAAAAGAAAGAGTATTAGATCGGAACACTTGCAATGTCATTAATGAAAATAGCTTCTCTTCCCTTCATATATATATATACAAATGACTAAGATCATGGCAAGCATTACCATTTAGAAGAATAAACTAGAGTTTATTGGTTTCAATTATAAACCAGACCCGTCCTTTCATTATATCTAAGCCTGCTGGACCCACACACTTATGTCAGTCACGTATACACTAATATGGATAAATAAGAATTTAAGCAAGCGATCCTTTAAATCCCCTGAAGAACTTTAAGTAACAAAGTCAATCCATTAGCAAGATTAATTTCAAAGGAAGAATACCATAATGGATATTTGAGATGTTTCCTCTTCGACCTGCTGGTAACAAACTTGGCCGTAAAAGGAAAGATAAGGACCTTGAAAAAAAATGTTACTTTATTTCACCAAAATCACACCAAGTTAGATGAGAGTAGGCATGGATTTTAATGGCTTGGAAACAAACAAATAAAACATGACAATTAATTTGTGGGACACACTATTGTCTGAATTTGATTAAACGATAAACAACTCACTAGTAAGTAGCAGTCATTGGTTGTAACAAATAACTACATATCTTAATTAGTTACAGGGTTATCCAGTTATATGTGCACATTATATGGATTGGTCAAAGATATAACCTATTACGTAACATAAAGCTTTACTTAATTTTATTAAAACGTCTACCCAGTGACTCAATTCTCAACTTTATTTGAGTTGAACACTACGAAAGTATACAAACCAAGTTAAAATAATTTTTTTGAGTCAAATTTCCCATACATCTGTTCCTATTACTAACTTCCAAGTTTACCCCATCACCATTCTGTGCATTTGACCACTTGCAAAATACCATAGAAATAGTTTAATTTAATTTGATTGGCCTATTACTTGATCAAGACCAACAATTTTATAATATATCTATTAGTGTTAAAATCAGGCATGGAAGACCCACGTCTCACACCAACAAAAAAAAAACTAAAAACATATCAATGTCCATGTCTATTTAAAACCAGGGAGTTGGTACAGTAAGATACAGGGTCAGTTAAACGGTCTGTTACATCATTACATTACATTATTATTACGAACGTACGTAAATAATTATTGCCTACGCACGTATTATTATTACGTACGTACGTTATACTTTTTTAGAGCTTCGTACTTTCACAACCCCTCAAAATAATAAGACGGTATATGTCAAAAATTATTGACATATACGTAACAAACATGTCAAAAAGTAAACCTTTCATATGTATCTTTACAATATTTGTAATACTATCTCACTGATTAGTCTCACTGATATGGACGTTGTACGAGTGTTTCAATATAGAACTAATCATTGGACGGGCTGAATAAGATTCATGAAAAGAATGCTCGCATATCAGGACCTTCAACCCCCCCCCCCCCCATTCCCTGTTATAATCTCTCAATTTTCTCTTCTTTCTTACACGGCGATCTGAATTACGCTTTTCTCTGAATGTCGCAAAAGATTACGTTGCATCTTTACAAACAGAAATTACTAGAATTTAGTATCCTTCACTCATTGCTGTATGTTTACATGCAGTGACGGCTGTCTCGAAATGGGTTTTATGAAACACAATAAGAGTGATTTTGTCCGTGTTCTTTAATTTTACTGAACTATTCGAATATTCTCTATTAGTGTATAAGGATACAGTATTTTAGTATTTAGCTGGAGTCCCAGTTTTTCATGTTTTGTACGAAGTGTATATTATTTCAGACATTTCTGAATTGAAAATTAATTAAATCACATTTAGATGAAGACATAACGGGGATAATTATGAAGAACATATTTTTCCAATTGAAGACCTGAAGTTGTTCTATTTAACGTTAGTTTCGTTTTCCCATTATCAAATATTTTAATATCTAGTTAATATAAAAAAAATAACCTTGTTGCCTTTATTCAAAAATGATTTGACAGTGGTAGAAGAAACTAAAGAAAAGTAATACCAATTATATAAGTCTTTCTTAAAAGATTATATTTCACCTCTTTGAGGGTGAACTGGACACCAAGTAACTAACTTTAAAACTGTGGTATCCTTCAACAATCGAGTTGTCTGTAATAATTTCATTGTGTTATTTTTTTCAGTAGATATTTAGTAGATAAATATTCATAAATAATTACTATTTTCTGATGAAGAAGGCTTTTTTTCTTCAATGTTAGCAAAAATATTCATACAATCCTGATTTAATGAAAGCTTAGCATGTGTGTCTCGTTTCTGCAAGCCATATATAATTGTTCGAATTGAAATACTGGTATTGAGACTCCGTTGTTTATTTTTAGGCTGTGCTCTCCTATTTATTTCAACAAGCCTGATCGGAAAGCTGATAGTTTCGCTTCACCTATGTTATCAGGCTAGTTAGTTGTGACTGTTGACAACTTCGTGGGATATGATATTGCGCCCAGGCGCCGTATCATACACAAATTTCAGCATACGACAGATGACCCCATAAGATATATCTTGTAACACTTTCCTCTGTGAGTAGCGCCGGCCAGCCGATTCAGGGTTCTTAACCTAAGATGTAGTATTGTAATTAGCCAGATAATGAAGATGAACACAAAATAAATCCAGAGAGGTGATGGTATTTTTAACAGCGATATATTGAAACAAAAACTTCTTACATTAAGGTTGAGTTTGTGCTTTATATATACTTGTGAGAGAATATCTTGAATAATAAAACAAATTTAAGGTGTAATAAGGGACACACAGGGTGACATTCAGGTAGAAAAGGCAACAATAATAAAGAAAAAAGACCAACGTTTGGGAGCAGGAGCAAGAAGATGTCCGTAAATTTCTGTTGTTTTAAGTTTTTTTCTGTTTATCACAATCTAATTCAAATGCTACCATCAACTAAGTCCATTTTACCGATTATGTTGTCTCTAGTATTTATTTTATATTTACTGGTAAAGTAATACAGAGGGCAGCTTAGCTCAAATAAGCTGACCAGAATGCATTATGAGCAATAGCTGTAAGAAAGGTGCACAATCTCTTACCTGCCATATACCGGTCTGTAGATTCAGGCGACGAGAACCACCAATTCGAAGGTTCCATACTGTTGAATATAATGAACGAAATTGATGAAATTGCAAGTACAATTTAAATCTCTCTCTTGGGGGGGGGGGGGGCTGGAATNNNNGCTGGAATGAAATATTAAACATTATATTCACCGGATTTATGTTGGCCCTCGATGATACCCTCATATCAGCTGAGAAATCAATCTGGTTGAATCCTTAAGTTTGATCTTATCAGTTTACTATCATTATCATCTCAGTAATATATATGAACAGTTTACAATCCTTATATCGCAGTAAGATTACCGATCAGTTAACTATCATTATCATCTCGGTTTTATACCTGATCAGTTTACAACCATAATCCTCTTAGTTACATAACCAATCAGGTTAGAATTGTTGTCATCTCATTAGCATTGCTGATCAGTTGTACACTTACCCTACATCACACATGTGAAACAACTCAAATAGGAGTGAATATTGAACTAAATTAAGAAAAGAAATCATGATAGTCGAGTATTCGATGCTCAGATCAAGAATAATCATCCATGAGACGATGAACTGATCAGAGAACACTCAACATCAGTGACGTCATCACAGATCATGAAAGCCAATAATTTAAATGTTGATAATAGAAAAAATAGTATTTGGATTAATGGAGCTACAAGCCTAGACAAATGATCGTCATAATCACGTGATCACATTCCCAATGACCTGAGAGTATGTCAGTTGTGTAAACTAAGGTTTATATTTCTTGTTTCCAGTCACTTTCTTAGGTATGTTTGTTTTTAACTGTATTAAGACTATATACATCAATCTCTCTACTAGTACCTTATATGGAGAGGAAGGTATGTATAATCTAACATCGTGTTATTATGACTTGACATGCACAATTGTAACATTGAAAAATAACGCTGTCCAAATTTCTGAGAAGTTTTAAGGAACGTACATTAAAGTTCGTTATCAACAGAAGTGTAAATGAAGACAAACAACACTTAAGTGCAAACAAATATTAATGAAGATACCATATCAATATAAGTTATGTTTTGTGTCGTGGATTGTCTTTCAGATCATCAATAAGACCGTGACACAACTACAACACGAATTAAACAGAAAAATCAGCAGCAATTGTATTGTATTACAATTACAATAATTGTTGAATTGAAATAGAACAGACCATTGTAACGTCCCTTTGTTTCTGTTTGTTACATCTTCTGTTTACTGAATTTGAATGCGAGCCTAGGCTATCGCAATCGATCTTACACAGATATCATAATTGCAGTGCGCACTATGTTAATAACCGGCCGTTTACCTGTCCAGAACTACCCACCTGCTGTAACTAAAAGCAGGTCCCTAGTTTTACGGTTATGATTCAGTAACAATTCTGGTGACGATATGACAAATGCTCATTTCCACTTAACTCAAGAAACACGTATCTAGTTTGAATAACCACAATAACTTTGTTTTCATAATAGACTACCATGGCCTGCAACATAGGTGCATCCATGGCAATTTACTTGATCCAAGTGAAGAATGGAAACTTTCTCTTGAGCATCATATTTATTTAATGAGTAAGAACATTGAACATTCAATAAAAAACATAATTGATATTTTTTGGAATTGACCGATGAAGAAGACTAATTGAATTGTATCTACTCTGAATTGCTCTCTTAACTAATACTTGCACGGTCAATGGATACTCTTAGAAACACAGTAAGCTGCCTTACTCAAACATATTGAATCTTTTTAGGACATTTTAGCATCTCAGCGAAATTCAAAGAAACGTTAAGTTCAAACTGCGACAGATACTACGCGTTATATGGAGTAAAGTATACATCGTTACCTCATCAAGTATGTAATACCGATGTGAAACTGTATCGAATCGATAAACAGTATGTATATTGATAGTGTAACGTCACTTCCCTGTCTGATGGGGCAGTCTTTAATGATGGGGTTGGCGAAAGAGAATTTCGACAAAATGATGACAATGGAGAAGATGCTAAAGTGGTATCGTTTATTCAGACTTCCGTCTCCTTACTAGGTTCATTAAATGTTCTTACACTTATCCTTGATTACGCTGAACGTAACTGTTAACGCAATTCCTCAACGCGGCGTCTAAACGCAGCGTAGAACACGGCACTAAACGCAACGCCCAAACGAAACGTCCAACGCGGCGCCACAGGCAGCGTATAACGCAACGTACAAAGCGGCGCCCAACGCAGCGCAGAACGTAACGTATAACGCGGCGCTAAACGCAACGCCAAACGCAACGTCTAACGCGGCGCCACACGTAGCGTATAACGCAACGTATAACGCGGCGATAAACGGAACGCCAAACGCAGCGTCTAAATATGAAAACAGATTCAAAGCTACAGATTTAACTTAATGGTGTCTGCAATGCCGTTAATCGATGTAAGAACCATGTAAGATGTAAGACGGACTAAATGGCAGTAATGTATCTTTCTGATAGCTGGCCTAGGCTATATTCACTAATGTTCCTACTTACGGACTAACTGAAATATATCCAATCACAGCAGAACACTGATCTCTACTATAAAGTACACACATTGTCACGCAGTTCAGAGCGCTACTAAATAACGTAAAATGATAACAGTCGGTCAATAACGTTACTCCTAAATAACTGGGCGTAATCTCCCTCAGTGCAATAGCGCAGTTTGCTAACAATTTATACAACTCACAAATGTTTTCAATAATTTTCTGAGCGCTTACAATATCTACGAACAGTTATACACGGTGCCGTGGTAATAGAAACCTACCAACTTGGATAATAGTAAATGATATGATGATAACGTACCGTACGTAGACGTCTTGAGAGATTTTGTCAAAGAGTCCCACGCTGCACGTACCATCAGTTCCTTTTATACTAGACTGAACAATGGCTTAAGTTTACGTACGCGCTCGAGAATGTTCTACTTCAAAGTACACCGCCCCAGAGTTGCGGTCACCAGTCTTCCGGGGACCGAAAGGCCACAATTGCTTACGTCATAGTAAACAACTTAGGAGGATAACGGGGATTTCCCGGCAAAGAATTATAACATTACTTAAACAGTTAATACAGCTTAAAGAATAGCTTTTAAAGTTTCAATACTACGCAAGTTCGGTTACAATAGCTTGAAAATGTAACTAATACTTATCAGATCCAAAATAAAGCCTTTTTTATGCATTTAGCTTTGCAGATTTACAGACCAAAAAATGTCAATTAGATATTTTTCTTTGATTGTTTAATGTTATCAAAGGGTGCGATGCGAAATCCCCGGAAGCTGCAGAATTTTGAGAAATAGTTGTCAGGAAGAAGCTTAACCTCAACTTTATACAGAACGTTTCTCAGAGCCCGGAAGCGGGGTCGAGGGGCAAACGCCCAGTGAAAAAGCAGCATTTCTAATATTTCTTGTTCTCTTATAGCGAGTCCAACCACAACAACTACGTGTACATAAGATAGAGGAATCAAATTTCTCTGGAAAATATTTGAAGCACTGGTTGGTTCCACGAGGGGAAGCGCCTCGGAGACCACATGTTATAAATAAATGATATTTCTCTAGAATGTATTCCGAGCAGGCTGGCGGGGATCCGTTGGACTTACGCTGCAGCGTTTTGCAGATATATTAAAGTAATTGTGAAACACTGAAATATATTTATGAGAAGTGCTCAATTTTCAGCGGATTGAAGTGCAAGGCCCTGGTGAAGGGGTTTGGCGCGAAGCATCAGGAATCTGCTGCATTTTATTTACCTAATATTTTCCAAATTTGGGGAAATATAGACGTAAGGGAGTAACAGACAAACCGATTCTGTTTTCCTTTCTTCGTTTTTGTATTATAACTCTTACTTTCTTAAGTGTACGACCATGATAAATTTATCTTCAATTTGTCGACCGACTTGACATCAATTTGAGACCGAGCGATGTGACACCCATACCACTGTTTGTTTACCTATGAGGTCGCGTTCTCAAATGATAATAGTGAAATTCTACTTTCCTGTTTCCAAGTACAGCGTTAGTGTAAGCAAAGAACTCTTTCAGTATCATATTAGTCTCACTAGACGTTGACTCTTAACTTTACGATTTACTATTATGTCCATATGATAAGGAAAATATATAATTAAATGTCTACTGATAATTTAACTCAGTTTCTGCTTGGTTGCCATGAAAACTATGTGAAACAAAAGAAATAGGTGCCCGTTCTGGAACAGTTAATGAGTGACACACTATTGTATACCTTCGTGCTTTATTTCCTCTATAGAAGTGTACAAATCAATAAAATATGGTTTTAAATTCACATATAATTCTAAATGCTTTCCTGCATATCATCACCCACTTTTTATTTATACTATTATTTTGTTAAGGCAAAGCATGCATGGATAATTAGTTTTCGCCAATACATATAGATTTTACTCTTGTCAAGCGCCCATCTCGGGGTAATGGGATGTCTCCCCCCCCCCCCACCACCAAAAAAAACCACACACACTATCACGCATTTCAAACTAACTCATCGTAGTTATAGCACAATGTTGCGTTTCGACTTAGATATTGGACATAATATAAGTCTAAACTTCCCCTTTTTCTGGGGAAGTACCACAGACCCCCAGAAATTTGAAATGTGTCCATTATGACGTCATTGTGACAATACCTTTCACGTTTCTTGACTTCAAGGATGATGGAATGGATCCAACCGGAATAGTGTCTGGCAGAATGTACCAATCAAACCTATGGAGAGAAGTAGAGTAATCATCGTGTAAGATGTAGAAGACGTAGAGGAATGTCCTCCTAGTCAGGTTTATTGTTTACCAAATCAATGAAGATAAACAAAGTAAACAACAAATAACCAGGAAATAAATCACATCTGATTGATCATTCTGATCAGAATTAATTATAATCACAAGTCTTGTGTTTCAACGATCTCACGAAATATAAATTAGAATGGATCATAGAATTGAAGTAGGGAGAATGACGTCATGCGACATATACTGAAGCCACCCATCCAACTGATGGCGCTTTGCTTGTACGGCAAGAAAGTACCGGCGCTTAACACAAACACTACGTCTTGGACACAACTAAAGTGATAAAGTAGACATAAATCACTCGAAATGTTAGAGTTCATTGGTGAAATATAAATCTAAAAATAATGTAACTTAAAGCTAAATTATTGTTTCTTAATCTCAAAATAGTTTTAAGATGCTACAAATTACATTTTTTGATGTAATGGAGGGGTGAAAAACTTGCAAACACTTTCACTGAAACGGAGGAAGAATGGAAAGGAGAGGGGTAGGAGGGTCGAGGACATAGCAACATTCTTTACTGGACGAAACAACTTGTCTTCCCGGGTGATTTCAGTAAAAAGGTAAACATAAAATGTTGCAATTACATGAACAAGGCAGATATACCAAGATTCCTTATTATTTAAGTACTTACTCATTATCACCCTTTAATAATGTTATCACATTGCACGCAATGTTTTTTGTCATTGATCTAAATCAAATTGTACAAACTTATAAAAAATTTGTGGAGTTGATAAGAATTTCCTTAAATATTACACAATCGAATCTTCCTATTCAACGATGTTCTCAATGAAGAACTGCATGTGTCCCAAATATCAGATTTCCTTCATATCAAGGAGTTCCTACAACTTCATGTTCATACTTTATTAACAACTACACCAACGCGATCTTCGTTGATTCTCAAATGAAATGTTTCATGGAAGCACAAACACTGAGGGGCAGTAGAGCATGTGACTTTGATTTTACGCAAGAAACCACTAAGCTCTGAAATTATTCTTAACCTCTCAACGGGGTTATGAGAATAGTTGCAAAGCATGTGCCCAATCAATCCCGCACCCCTACCCCACCTAACCCTCTTTCACGGCTCCGTCGACCCTGACACGGTAAATGGGCGGTATCATCACAAACATTTGCAGTGAAATCTACCCTAAATAACTTTATACTGGTGAATTAACCTACAAGTAAATAGACCCAAATATATGGAGTGTGGTTTGACATGTGGGGATTTTACAGCAATCGTTTTACGTCTTTTCAGCAACCCGTTTGCTTTTGGTCATATCATTTAAAATTGTATTTATTTTCTGGCAAAAAACATTAAAGATCGACCACACACATATCTGGCATGGGGCCGATATGACTCAACCGTGGTGTTAGGGGTAGAGGGAGGATGTGAAACCTAGAACCTTTGTGGTAGCTTATTGTTATTCATTATGATGGTTATGATTGCTATCAGTTTGGTAAAATACATAAATGTTGTTAAAGGAGAAATTCGTTATAATATCACCCTCCCCTTACAATACGGCGACTCATTAAGCTAAGCTGTTTTTCAGTCTGTCTCAACTAAACCGAATGCCGAGACCTTAATCCTAAAACCAGTATGTATTCTGTGAAAATATAATATTTGACAGCCCTGCTAATATGTTGTTCACTTCAAAATCCAAAGAGAAGGATACTGTGCATATACAAACATAATGTCTGTAAGATTCCTTACTACAGCCAGTTGAGCTTGGCGAGCATGAAATGAAGTTATCTGGATTAACCGGTAACAGGTATAGTGCATAATATCCAATTAATATTTTAAAGTCTAGCTCAGTATCATCCTACCTTATACCTGCATTGCACAGCTCTATGTAAACACACAACTCTGGCCAATGTAGAGAAAATGTATAGGTTACACACCTTGTATCTAATTAGCATATACTATATGTATATTTACCGAACAGTTGTAAGTTTGTTTTAATGTAAAACCTTTTTCTTTACAATCGTTTGTTTTCTGCATCTATTCATTGAGTGGCTAAAAGATGCGGTTTAAAATAGTTCACTAATATTTTATATAAAGTAAGGGCCATATATAGCGGACACATCAACTCAATGACACATGTAGGCCATATAATAGAAATATTGACGAACTTTAAATAATTTATATTTTATCGAACAAACCGTTCTTGTGTCAACCTGTCCGCTGCTACAGCATTGACAATTATTAATTTAAGGTTAGAAAGGGTTAACACTTCATGGTGCTGTGAAAAGTCATATCTACGTAAACCTAAAAAACTTCTCTGACTATTAAGACGAGGACGAAAGACGAGGCTTTCCTCTCACACCAATGAGGCTGGTCACGTGACTGGTTGAAATATTTATAAAGTCACTTGGCCCCACCACCCATGAAATCGTGCAGACGCCACTTAGCGGGAACCTGAAATTGTTAGGGTCCTGATTTGTTTCTGACAATAATTTTTGGTTCCCGGATAACACCCCCCTGGACGATTACCCAAAGGACGATTACCCCTCGGAGATTCCCCCTCGGGCAATTCCCACCCGGACAATTCCCAATCGTGACAATTGCCAACCCTGACAATTGCCCACCGGACAATTCCCACTCCGGACAATTCACACCCATGGCAATTTTCCCCGGACAATTGCCCCCGGACAATTTCCCCCGGACAATCCCCCTCTTCGGAAATTTCCACTGAAACCCCTCCCCCAGGACGGCGATCATTACATTTCATCACATTTTGGACCCCCCCCCCCACACCCCTGTGGAAATTTCTGCACATGCCCCTGACCATCAATCACAAGTCGATCAAAAGTTTAAAAAGTTACATTTTGGTAGAGATTGGGATCAGGTGTATATGACTTCCTGGAAATATCTTTCCGGTTAATATCACCTCAAAAATTTGCCCGCTTCACGAACATTACAGCGTCTTTATCAGTTGCCATATGCTTGCATCCACATGTGTTTTTTTCGACAGGACTAGGATATTCAGCGTTTATGCTGTGTTAGTTTTTGCGCAATTTGAATGCATGATAGATGGCTATAGACCAGAGAAATGTTCGCGCGCTTCGCGTGCACTAGCTAGGTTGATACTGTGATAGCTTTAATCTCTCTTCGCATGCATTTTAGCTAGCTACCACATAATTATCCGCGCGCTTTCGCGCGCATGAGCTGCACTGTTCATGTCATGGTCCTTTCATTTGTTCATTATGTTGACCATGTAAGGTAGTAGCAACTCGGCGCGCACAAAATGTACATCTACTATGATATGTTTTACGCATTTCGCATGCATGGTAGCTCGCTAGAACAGATGTTTGCGCGCTTCTCGAGCGTTTTTATCCTTAGTTCCATGCATTCTTGATAAACATAATGCATGCTACACCAGCAATCTCGGCACTTCAACATGACCTGTGCGTGTCATAATGTACCATTCTTAAAGTACGCCATTCTGCTCGAAGAATAAATATTTAAACAACTTGTCACTCTGGGAAGAATGCTCTTAATTCAAAAGATTGAAACTAGTGACCAATCAAATTACAATTTAAAAACGTTTGAGATTTTCAATCTAATATATTGATAATCAATCATATTAATTTCAAATTTTTCAACTTTCAACTTTCCATAGGTCCCTACTTACAGTCTTTTAGATTGATTTTCATTTTGTTTATTTTAGAGAGTGATATATGTACCAAAATCATCAAACAATAAATACATTTATCATTCAGAATTAGCCATACTTATATCACTATATTACTTTCATTTATTCGATTCATTGAATACGTATTTTTTTCTATATCATTAATTGCAAGTGTAGCTTCAAAAGCTTTAAACGTTTTATTAGGTAACAAACACCACTTTGTGAATGTATATCAAAGAAGACGAGCCAGCGTCTTCCAGTATAAGAGAAGCAAGGAGCCTGCAAATAAGCAGAAGGTCCATTCAGGTTCGAGTCCCAGTGAGGCTGGTGGTCGATTGTTCGCCAGTTGGAAATCTTATTGATTTAATGAAGTTCTATTTTCTGAAATATTATTTCATGCTTTATTTTACAGTGTGTATATTCTTTAAAAATATCTATTTTGTGTGAAATTTTTCCGTTTTCAGTATCGTGGGAAGAAATATTGCTCTCGTTTACGCCCAGTGCGGTACGGTTGACATCAGCATCAGAATTGCTCTGTAAACAGCAAGAATTTGCAGTCTTTTGTTTTGCGTAATTTATGTTTGAATTCTTGAAAGTTTTAGAAGTCGTTTTTGCTCGTAAGACAACTCAACCATAAACGATCCACGACTCCGTCTCCAATTTTGTATGTCTCAGGTGTCTACAATACCCGACAAAAATGATGGGACAACAGTACCATGAATACAGTGCATGCATATTGGCTGTCTTTAGAACTCCCCACCCCCCCCCCCTTAATCAATGTTGGGGTTGAAAACGCCATGTTGGTCTCGCAGTCTCGCAGTTTCCAACATTGATATGGGGAGCGGGGTTTCTCCCGTGTATTTTTTGGCGGGGATTGTATGCCGTCAGTTTTGTAACTGATTCAAGTGCTCTTACACGATTAGTAAACAATATCATGTAGTTCATCAATGTCTCTTCGATACTTGCATCACCTCAGCTTTTTTCAAACAGTTGCCGTTCTTCTTGTTGGAACAATGAGTTACCTGGATTAAGCTTACAAGCAGTGGCGTATTTAGGGTTTCATGCCAGGGGGGGGGGGGC
>JAIPMN010122232.1:0-14160 GCA_020650975.1 Apostichopus californicus | reverse complement strand
CAGGAAGTTAATACTACTAGTATAATTGATACAGATGAATACTCTCAGCCATCAGTGAAGCGACGATTAAGATCAGAGACGGGATCTACTGACATTTCCTGTGTACATCGCAGAAGTGTGCATGTTTTGCCCCCATTGTGTTTAATATGTAAATATGCTAATAAACGGGTGTACAATAAAATCACTGGAAAAAGAGAAGTTGAGGCACTGACAACATGTGAGACAGATGGGAGATCTTTGATTGAAGCTGCAGAACAGAAAAATGATGAAAACCTCTTAGTGCATGTTAGAGGTAAAGATTTGGTCAGCATAGAGCTTCGGTATCACAAGTCCTGCTATCGAAACTACACTCGCTGTTTGTCAAACAAATACAGAAAGAAATCTGAGGAGGATATGAATATTATGTATGCTCCCTCATTTAAGATTTTTTGCACGGAAATAGTCGAGAGAAGAATCATCAATGGGGGTGAGGTGCTGAGAATAACAATAATGAAGAATCTCTTTGTGAAAATCGTCGGTGACACAGAACTGTGATGCTTCACACTACAGAAACAGTGCCCTTAAGAACAGGCTGTTGAAAAAATATCGTGACAAACTGCAATTTATCCGGCCACATATTCGTGAATGTGAACTTGTTCTTGCTCATCGTAGTGGATCAGCCAGCCATGTTTTCAATATAACAACCCAGTCTGACACTAGTGACAGTGAAAGTGAAGTAGATGAACAAGTAGAGCAAGCATTTTCAGTTCAGCAAACAGTTCCAGTTAAGCCAGTAGTTCAAACATCTAATACTGACTTGCGAGACATTTACCATGCTGCAATGCAGTTGCATGGCATCATAGAGAGATCCAAAGGTGTTAACAAGTGGCCACCAAGAGCAGAAGATCTTACATCCAAGCATTGTAAAGAGGTGGTGCCTGTTGAGTTATTCAATTTCCTTGCCTGGTGCACTGGAATCACCGATGTCTTTTGTTCGGGAGACTATGTCAAAGTCTCGCAGGACGTACAAAAGAAATTGTTGTCTGTTGGTCAAGACTTGATCTACCTAGCTTCTCAAGGACGGAAGTTAACTCCAAAGCATGTTGCCCTTGGATTGGCAGTCCGCCATTTGACTGGATCATCACAACTGATAGGACTTCTCAATGGATTGGGTCACAGCATCTCTGGTACTACAACACGATACAGCACTGGCTCTTCAACAGCTTCAAGGTGATGGCATACCACCAGGTTTTCATGTAGGCGTGTTCACTACTATTGTCTGGGACAATAACGACTTTGGAGAGGAGACTTTTAACTGGTGAGCACTTTTTTTTTATTAATATTTTTACTCTGGATATTTTTGTATAAATGTTTCATTTTTCTATAAAATAAAGATAGCCAGTCAAGTCAAAAGCAGATAGAAAATTCTGCTTGGGACCCAGACATCCGACCCCTGCATAACTTACTGCCAATGCCAAACCCATGATATTTGTTTGTCCTTATTTGAGGGCAGACATACATGCATGCCCTAAATTTTTCGCCATAGTTGCATCAAGGCCCATATTGGACTCTTGTTGTAAAATAATTAAAATAACCAAAAATTAAAATCTGTATCATTAATCGACAACCTGTACATGTAGTTGCATTCAATCCTGTAAGTCAAAATCACACAATCTCAAACATGTATGCACAAATAAAAACTTTATCCTATTTTTTCCAGGTAAAGGTACTACGCACAATATAAATGGGATAATTCTTCACAGGAGTCAGGCTGACCAAGATGATACCAGAGACTGGAACACACCATCAACCAGGTCATCGACATTACCAAGTCTAAGCAAAGAACCATAAAGGCAGTGCCTCACAATATCATAGAATACCATGGTAAACCACGCCATGGGCCACTACCAACAGGTGATGGGAGTGTTTCAACTCAACTGTGACCTACAGAAGTTGTCATAGTTGATGTTTCAGTTGTTCTGCTTGGTTGTTGTAAGGTCCAACAAATTCATAATTTTCACATTAACATTTGCTCATTTAACAGTTATTGTTGATTTAAAAAAAAATTATTAACTAACATAAACATGATTTTTTCCCCAATTTGTTTTTGAGGGTTTGTGGATTTTTTGGCACAAAAGTAACTAATATCCTGACCCATGAGATCAGCAATGTGGCAATTTTTGAGTAGTTTTCTTGTTTCTGTTTTTTTTTTACTGCTGACGCGCATTTGTGTTGATCAAAAGCACACATTTGACACATACCCCACCCCCACCTTGGATTTGGACGTACGAAAATGGGATGGATTTAAATGGGTCCTTGGGGTGTATGATTTTAGTGTTGTATGTGTTGATTTTATTAATTTATTAGCATTTTGTTTTAAGTTTCTTTCCATCCTTGTTTTTTAAATTGCTTTGTTATTGTTCATAAGCTTATGTATATCTTTCTTCTTAGTGCTGATGGCATCACAAAGGATACAGAATATCATTTGCACATACATCAAAAATTTTACAAACTTTTAGTGGTGTTGTTTTTAGAAAGAGAAAAAATGCATGGAATGCAAACATGATCATGTTGATAATTACTTTCTGACATTCAACTGTTGACTGATAATTTTTTTATATTGGTTTTATTTTATATTTATGCACAGGGCTTCAAGTAAATGTTGGCAGAGCCACAGACGTGCAGGATATGTCAACGAGCAAAGACCTGGCCATGTGGATGTGCAAGACTATACAGGTTTGTTTTTTCGAGCTTTTGCAAAGACACTTTGAGATGTTTTGCATTTCTTGTAAACATATTAAGAAGTCAGTTTAAATATTCAAATAAAGAATACAACAGTACCTGACCCTTACACCACCTTTGCCTTCGTGGACTGGTTTTAACCAAGCAGTGTCTAGGTGTGTTATTCCCAGTGTCACAAAAATTGGATACCTACCTGTCATCGATGCTAGTCCGACGGAAATGTCCACGGTTAATACACTGCTCCAGAAGAGCATCGACGTGATCAACAAGCTTAATCTGTCCAGTACTGTAATAGTCATGGATCAGGCGATATATTCTAAGGCTCAAGTAATAAGGTGGCAAAACCAAGAATTCAAAAGTCGACTTGTCCTTGGACTTGGAGAATTTCACACAGCAATGTCTTTCCTAGCTGTCATTGGTAAGCGTTTCAGAGATGCTGGTTTGGAGGATGTTATGATAGAATCAGGTATTTTGGCACAAGGTTCTGCAAATGGTGCAATGAGTGGACATCACTATAACAGAGCTATGCGATGTCATAAGCTTGTAGCTGAAGCCATGCAGCGCCTTCGTTTTCAGAGTTTCTTGACAGCTTGCCAGAGATAGAGTACCTTGAAGCAGTTGACAGCCTCAGCCACCTTCATGAAAGTTTCCCTGAAGACTTCAGTAATGAAGTAAAGAATGTAAATGTTAAGAATTTGCAGATGAAGTACAAGGAACATATTGAGGAATCTTGCAAAAAGAACGCAAACTATGCCTTTTGGAGTTCCTACTTAGAAATGGTGCAACTTCTCCTTCTTTTTGTTCGAGCAACACGAGAGGGAGACTGCAAGTTACATCTGTCTGCAGTTACAGATATGCTCCCATGGTACTTTGCATATGGTAGGGTGAACTACTCCCGTTACCTCCCAGTCTATCTGCAAGAGATGTTGGCCCCCAGTGAGACACATCCAAACATATATGAGAGATTCTGTGATGGGGAGTTTGCTGTGCAGCGATCTTCGGATCACGCCTTTGCGATGACAGCTTGCGACCAGATAATAGAGCAACCATCTAATCGAGATTCAGACTAAGGTTGGTTTCACTCAGAACAGAGGTGCAGTCATTCGATGGATATTGAGCCATCCCGCTCGTGCTGCAATCACCAACATTTGCTTCTCCCTGGCGAAGAAAACAGGGCAAGACTCGGCCCACAAAGACCTCTCAGAATCGAGGAAGATAACCATGGGATCTCCTTTTACAACAGAAATTGACGAGCAGCTTATTCACTTAGCAGCAGGCACCGTAGCTTCGGAAAATATTAAGTCTGATATATTTCAAGCACGTACAAAAGGTGAAGATGCCTACACATAGTTTCAACAACAGCGTCTTTCTGAAGGGTCCAAAGACTTATTGACAAAGATGACCATGGTGAAAAGCAAGACTTTCAAAGATTTGTACAAGACGCCAAAATCAAAAGTAACAATGAACAGTCTTTCCTTGAAAGAAAACCGAAATCTCTTGGGAAGAATGTTGGTCATTGCGCAGGTGAGAGATCTGGACAGTCGGGATGTACTGACTTACTCACTAGGACCAGTACCAACTGCATTTGCAAACTTTGATGCAACCATGAGGAAGACCAACAAAGCTGTAATGACACAAATTTTGGAAAGCAAGTTTCCAGATGCAGTTGTTGTTTTGACATTAGAAGGTGAGACAGCTGTTGTTGTTGATGCTATGGCTATGACTCAAATACAGAGGAACCTACCTGCCACATTTGGTGAGTTTGCATCTGGTATATTGGGCCAGCTCATTTCCCTTGGATCAAAGTACAGTGCTAGCACTGTGCACATTGACAGGTACAGAGACCTGTCAATCAAAAATGCTGAAAGAACAAGAAGGGTTACTTCTGGCACCTATGATGAGATGAGAATTACAAGGGCTGGAATGAAAATGCCACGGCAGTTCAAAAAGTTCCTAGCATCTGGCAAGAATAAAGAGGCTCTACTGTCATTTCTTGTAGACTCGTGGAAAGAGTATTCACCACTTCGCTTGAAGGGTCTTACTCTTTATGCGAGTAGTGGTGATGATTGCTACAAGCTTCAATCTGTGAATGATTCGATGGTTACAACTGATGTAGCTGAATTGCACTGTGACCACGAAGAGGCTGATACACGTGTCTTTCTCCACGCACAATATGCATCAATTAATGATAAAGCTGTCGATGTCATCATTCGAAGCCCAGACACAGATGTACTGGTGATAGGGTGTCAGTTTTGTCCACCGTCTGCAATGCCAGTTGTTTTTACATCTAACAAGAAGAAATACTAGAATCTTGCATGTCAACAGGATAGCTGATAGTTTGGGGGAGAAAGCAACGCAAGCTCTCATTGGCCTTCACGTTTTTTCTGGTTGCGACTCAGTAAGTGCTTTTCAGGGAAAGGGTAAGAAGCTTGTGAACATCTTGTTGAGCAGTGAGAGTCACATGAACACATTCAGTCTGCTGGGTACGGAATGGACAGTTACACATGACTTGATTAAGCAAACTGAACAATTTATATGTGATGTGTATGACCAAAAGGAGTGCAACAAAGTCAATGATGCTCGATACAACCTTTTCAGGCTTGGAAAGAATGATAGTGCACTTCCTCCAAATAGTGAGTTTGATTCTACACACAAAACGGGCAAATTACCAAACAGCAGTCCACAGACGGTGCTTGTCACAAAGAGTCAATGCACCAAACCCACATGGCCATGGATGGTTGTGTTCTGGAACCGACTTCACTATTCAGTGAATGACACTTCCACCAGCTCCCGACACTGTGATGGAGTATATCAGATGCAAGTGCAAGAAAAGTCAATGTGAAACATTAAGATGTGCATGCAGAAAGGCATCTTTGCTGTGCACAGAGGTTTGCCAGTGTACTTGCTCCTGTGAAAACAAAGCTGATTTTGAAACTGACTTACCAGATGAAGTTGAGAGTGATTGTAGCGATGAAAGTGACATGGAATGAAATGTAAAGTAGCAAAATATGACACTTTTTTTACATTGTGACACTGTCAGTTTTCATGGACATTTTCAGCTGTTTACTTTATTAGCATTTTGCAGCATTTGGACAGACAATTACACAACTAATACATCTTATTTAAGGTACTTTGTTAAGTATAATTTTGAGCAAAGATCATAAGCCGAAAGACCCATGTCGACTAAATCCTATTTTTTGTGTTTTTATATTTAAAGCATATGAAAAATGCTGAAAATTACACTCATTTGTCAGCAATTGGACACACATTTCAATTTAGGCCTAACAGTTAAAATTATTCCTAAATACATTATAAAGTATCATTTTCAGCAAAGATGAGGTGGCTAAAGCACCCGTGCAGACAATAATACCTATCTTTCTTGTTTTTATAAAAAAAAATCCTTAAAATGTCACTTTTTACCCCATTTTTCAGAAATTGGACATACATTAAATATGAACATTTAAAATTATGTCTAACTACATTAAAAAGTCTTATTTTGAGGAAAGATCAGGTAGCCCCGAAGACCCCTGAAACAATTCCTATTTCTAAGCACTTTTTGAGGGTCTGGCCCAGTCTAAAATGGAATAGAAGACCATTCGCAAAAAGTAGTAATAGTAGCGACAATTGTCATAAAAAGTACTAAAGTAAAATAGATGGCGCTCGTCGCCTTTTACCAAGTCCATCGGTAAGGGTTACCACTGTTACATATAAGCAGCTTGTTTTTCGCGGTCAAGTGCCAAACCGCTTTGTTTAACACGGCCCGCTACGCGGGCCAGAAAACGCAAACTTCCCAGCCTGGGCCTTGACAGCCCTAATTCAGTTGCGAGAGATTCCTGTCGCACCTCTTGTCCTACGGGATGAGAGTTACCCATACGGTTCGCTCGTATTGAGTAACTGTCATCCCCTCGACGTTACTCGGCAACGTCACACCCTTCTGACGGGACACGTCACTGGTAAAACGTAGCTCGTACGTATTACGACCCTGGAGTGCTTGCAAAGCACCAACCTCTCCAGGCACAACAACGCCTTAGCTTTTCAAAATACTAAAATCTTGAACCGGTGGAAGCGCTTGTTCACCGGTGAAGGACAACTTAACAATACGGCGATCACGGCGCGATGCTACGATACCGCAAGGTGGCTAGGCCACGGAGGAGCAACAAACAAAGCAAAACTAATGACAGTAAAGTAAGAACGATATGTTGTATTGAAAAAATACAACGCCTGTAGTACGCACGTACGCGAGAGCGAACACGTCCGCACTCCACGAAAACCAACAACCAATCTCAGTACATCTGTAGTGAACTAGACCTCATCATGAATAAAGTATGTTAAGAAAAGATGTAGATCACTTGCCACTACACCCTAAAAAAGGGCATGTGCAATACACGGAGGAAGGCCAGGAAAACAGACATGGAAACTTTGCAGTTTGTTGTAGGGTGAATCAAACTTAACAGCTCTCACATGAGGCATATTTGTTTCTTGAAGTTCAGCAATACACCTTTTCACTGGTTGCATTTCTTACTTCCCTTACTGCTAATACATTTTGCGTATCTCTTCTTTATTAACTTCACAGTAACGACAAGTTTATCCCCTGAAATTAGGGTGACAGCCCGATATTCATAAGTTCTATATTCATAAGGTTCATTGTTCATACGGGTCATTATCCATAAGGTTCGCTATTCATAATGAGCAAAAAGGTTCATTGTTCATAAGGTTCTGTAGCAAAATTTTATCATCAATTCTTAAAACATTTGCACTTCATGACAGTTTGTTTACCATTGTCAGCTGATTTTACTACACAACCATCAGTTGCCTTTCACCATCAACAGACCAGCAATTCCTTTTAAAACCATTTCTTTTGTTAACCACCTTTTAAAACCATTTCTTTTGTTAACCACTCTTGTTGAAATACCTTCACTACTGTACCCTAGTAGTTGTTTTTGTACCATGGCAACAACTGGCCAATCAAGAGACAGTCTAAAAAAAGCACTGATACAATTCTGTAGATCTATGCCATGTGCAGCCATCTTTAGTAGAAGGACTTCAGCAAGAAGCAAGAATTTCCTGCTAGACTCAAGGAACTATATACTACAACTCATCTACACTACGTTATGTTTATTTCAGCTGCAATAACTATCACCAGGAATTCTCACATAGATTTCATTTTGGATATCATCTCCCATTTGTAAAAATATTCATCGCTTGTGTTATCCAAGGAGGAGTTAATTTTAAGTGTAATTTATTAAATTTGAAATTAGTTTTTTGTCGGATAATTATATGGACATCATGCCTCCGGGCTCCAGATGAGATATTTTTGTTGGATTTCCACATTTCGAACGAAGAGTTATTCATCGCCACTGGTGAGCTTATGTACTTATATTTATGTTATGAATTTCACCCATCAATACCAACAATTGGTGACCTCGTTTTTCGAGTCACATAAGCCTTCACCAGTTTCACAATTCTGTGAACCTCTTGTGTTTTCAACATGGGTCCGCAATCAGGTAATAAATCTGCTTTTGAGATATCACATGTCACAGCAGTCGCCTTAAAGCTTCCCCCGTACTGGCCGAACGATCCCGATGTATGATTCGCTCAAGTCCAAGCTCAGTTTATGACCAGAGGAATTACTTCAGAGGAGACTAAGTTCGCGTACATTGTGTCCGCACTACAACCTGAGATCGCGCAGGAAGTCAGGGATATTTTAATGAACCCTCCTACAGACACACCATATTCGCACCTGAAAGCCGAATTGATTCGCAGGACATCAGTCTCCGAGCAGAAAAGACACCACCAGCTGCTTACTCAAGAAGAACTAAGGGGATTGGAAACCTCAGCTATGACGCAGAATGGAACAACTGCTTGGAAGTGATCGCCTTGATAAGACAATTTTCAAACAGTTATTCTTGCAGCGACTCCCTCATCATGTCCAAACGATTCTAGCGTCAAGCCGCGAGAATGAAGGTGACGCAGTTAGCAGACTTGGCTGATAGAATCATTGACGTTGGTTCAACAAGTACTGTTTCAGCTGTAAGTACGCCCTCGTCTTTTGCTCCAAGTTGTTCACATTTGTCACAACTCAGACAACAAGTAGACAGACTCACATTCCAAGTGTAATCGTTGACTACACATTTTCAGCGTGAAGGTGGTCGATCTCCAAATAGGCGCCCACATCGTTCCGCCAGACAACGTAGTAGGAGTAGTAGTGAGAAGCGACCCTTCTGTTGGTATCACTGGAAACATGGTGCAGTACACCAGCATGTAACTTTAACCAAGCTTCTTCATTTTCCAGCGATTCTCAACAGTCTTACGCCACCAATGCCCAGGGAAACGACAGACCCAGCCGGGAATAAGGGCGACGACCCGTGCTCGTGCTAAGAACGGTCGCTTATTCTACATTCACGACCGGATCAGTGGTATTAAATTTTTAGTTCATACCGGAGCTGAAGTGAGTGTAATCACACCATCTGCATTTGACAACCAACGGCATGCACGTTCTGATATAACATTGGAAGCGGTTAATATGTCTCGCATACCTACATATGGTGAACGCTCCTTCACTTTGGACTTAGGCCTCAGAAGGACTTTTCGTTTTGTTTTCGTGGTTGCAGATCTTCCTACACCCATCATTGGAGCAGATTTCTTGGATGAGTTTGGACTCAACAAAGCTCATGGTCAATGGCATCCAATATTTACCTGGCGGCGGAGATATCCAACCTTACATGTACGAACCACAAACGGATGATTCCGGTGACGAGACCGATGGCGAAGGCCGTGCTGGAGGAGATGTACACGGCGATGAAGGTAATCGCCAAAGGAATTTTGACTGGTACGTACTCTAATAATGAAGGATACGTGAGTTAGTCGAACATTCCCCCCATTCATCAGCAAATATTTGGGAAGATCAGGGTCCTTTATCACAGTGTCAACATCATTGTTTGCATTCTGATAAGATTATACTTAGTAATCGAACCCCGCCCGACTGCTTCATCATATCGGC
Organism: Apostichopus californicus; assembly: GCA_020650975.1. Taxonomy (NCBI): domain Eukaryota; kingdom Metazoa; phylum Echinodermata; class Holothuroidea; order Aspidochirotida; family Stichopodidae; genus Apostichopus; species Apostichopus californicus. The sequence continues at coordinate 4,439 of JAIPMN010122232.1, read as the reverse complement.
CCTTAGCGCGATGCCTATTTAGGCCAGTGTCCGTAGTAGTGCTTTTAACATGACCCGCCATGCGGTATACAAAACGTCACGGCCAAACGGCACTACCGAACCATCCCATTCATATGATTCAGTGGGTGGTTGGGCGTTTTATCTCTGCAGGTCGGTGGGCGTATGTACTTGTTTGGCTCGCTTGACCTGAGTTTCTTTTGTAATGGGGTGGTTCGGTAGTGCCGATTGGCCGTGACGTTTTGTATCCCGCATGGCGGGTGACGTAAAAAGCATCCCATTCTGACAAACGAAACTTAGGTCAAGCGAGCCAAAAAAGTACATACGCCCACCGACCTGCAGAGACAAAACGCCCAACCACCCGCTGAAACATTAAAAAAACCACAAAAGGACGACCAGCACGCAGCGAAACGAAACAGCCCTCCCCAGAACACCAGCGTCCAAAAAAGGCAGCCCCAGATAAACGGCTAAAATCGCCTTCAACCTCAAGGCGAATGTCAGACTTCACCGCCTCCAGACTGCCTGCCATTTGGCAAATTTCCCCCTAAAAACAAGATGACATGTATTCCTCCAAAGAAGTTTTTTCACAACAGAACAAACACAAATAATACGCTGCAACACAGCAACCGAACAAACTGGAGGATCTACCCCATATAAAACAAAACCATGTCCTACCGACCACGGTCTCCCGTTAAACGGTCGGTCCAGGTATGAAAGCACTCCCACAAGCTAAAAACAAAGGAACAATGCCAAAAACCATGGGCAGTACTCTCTAAGCTGTCACAGCCGGTCTTCGGGCACAGTCCATCACCCAATCGCCTGTGATACCTTTTCAGATTGGTCACCAAGGCACCGTGTGCAATTATTTCGTGCCCTCTCGCAGGATTTCTATATCTTTGAGAGAGCTACCGGGGCGAAGTTGAATCCGGAAAAGACAAAGGGCCTTCGCCTTGGTAGCTGGAGATACAGAGACTTACCATTCGGTGCATCGTGGTCGGATCAGAATATCAAAATTAATGGTATATGGTACGGCTACGATGCATTTGAGAGCAGTACCCAATTCCGCGTCGCGTCCTGGTGCGGTTGGAGAGAGCGATATTTTCATTCATTTGGTCGGATGGTACAGAGCTTGTCAAGAGGACGGTATTGTAGCAAAAACTGGAGAAGGGGGGGGGGCAAGGGGTGGTTCATCTGGGCAGTAAATTATCTTTTTTGTTATTTTCATTTGTTTGTAGCGTAACTGACCCAGGGTTGCCTTGTTCATATTTTGTGCTTTTTACGTGACCCGCCATGCGGGATACAAAACGTCACGGCCAAACGGCACTACCGAACCATCCCACACTGACAAACGAAACTCAGGTCAAGCGAGCCAAAAAAACATACGCCCGCCGACCTGCAGAGACAAAACGCCCGACCCCCCACTCAAACATTCCAAAAACTACAAAGATACTTGGCGAGGAAGAGTTCCGCCAAGGTTTCGAAACCAGGTACAAAGGATGGCAAACCTTGAAGCCGGCCTTTGCCTCTACATCCCAATGGTGGGATGTCAAGTTGCGCATCAAACGCTACGCAATTCAGTATTGTGTGAACCGCGCATGGCGTGGAAGAAAAAAATTATCGAAGCTGTGCGGGGAGGTGGAGTTTGGCTACCCTTCGGCTGTCATCGCTTTGCAGACTTATCTCGATGAAAAGCACCACGGTGCCCGCGTCAGGGCCCGTGTCGAAGCGGTGGAAGCCGAAGAGCGCCGCCCTTCACTGAGGTTTTACCAGTCCGTTAGCTCATCGGCGGGTGACAGACGCGCCCGATCTGTGCGCGCTACTGATTGGACCGTGGTTAATGACCCTCACGGCATTGTCCGCGTATATAAAGATTATTATTCGAGTTTGTTTACGCGTGGCAATGTCGACTTGTCGGCACAGGCCGATTTATTGAAGGGAATCTCCAAAACTGTTCCCCACACAACCACTGTTGAGCTTTGGAAGGCGCTTTCAAAGATGAAGAATGGCAAGTCCCCGGGTTCGGACGGGCTTCCGAGGGAGTTCTACCGAACCTTCTGGGCAATAATAGGACCCGACATCAGAGCCGTCTTCGAGGACGCCTTCCAAAACGGACTGTTAAACCAAAGTCAACGTCTGGGCATGGTTACTTTGCTGCCCAAGTCTGGGGACCCCTTGGGTCCTCATAACAAGCGTCCGATCACCTTGTTAAATGTGGACTACAAGTTGCTGGCTAAGGCTTTGTGCAATCGCCTTGCACTGGCTATGCCGCATCTTGTTGGTGATCTCCAGACTTGTGCAGTGAAGGGTCATTGCATCCAGCAGAACTGTGGTTGATGCGCGACTGGACCGACTTTGTTATTGAGCGTGATCTGCCATGTGCATTGGTCTCTCTTGACCAGCAGAAGGCCTTTGACAAGGTGGATCGCGGTTTTTTAATGAATGTATTGGAGACATTTAAAATGCACCCAAATTTTCGTAAATGGATTTCTGTTTTGTATCAGGAAAGTTTCACTTCTGTTATTGTAAATGGGTTTTGTTCCGAGGTTTTTAACGTAGAGAGGGGGGTGCGCCAGGGGTGCCCTCTGTCTCCATTACTCTGTTTTGTTTAGCGAGTCCCTCTCTCGTCTTTTGGAAAGGGACTCCAGACTTGTTCCATTCGTTGTGCCAGGGGGTGCCAAAGTGAAATGCGTTCAATATGCAGATGACGTCACGTGTGTTGTTTCGAGTCTGGGCTCCTTTCGTGCCCTCTCGCATGATTTATCTATCTTTGAGAGAGCTACCGGGGTGAAGTTGAATCCGGAAAAGACAAAGGGCCTTGGTAGCTGGAGATACAGAGACCTACCATTCGGTGCATCGTGGTCGGATCAGAATATAAAAATTAATGGTATATGGTTCGGCTGCGATGCACCTTGTGATGTAACCTGGAACGAGAGGGCTGAGGTACTTGAGAGCAGGCTCGAAACTTTTGGCACCCGCTGGCTTTCGATCGTAGGGAAAGTCACCGTAATTAATCGTTTTGTTTCGCCCATCTTGTGGTACCCGGGCGCGGTGTATCCAATTCCGCGTCGCGTCCTGGTGCGGTTGGAGAGAGCGATATTTTCATTCATTTGGTCGGGTGGTACAGAGCTTGTCAAAAGGGCGGTAATGTACCAAAAGCTGGAGAAGGGTGGGTTAGGGGTGGTTCATCTGGCAAGTAAATTGACCTTTTTGTTATTTAAGCAGTTGTTTGTAGCGGTAACTGACCCAGGGTTGCCTTGTTCATATTTTCTACGTTTTTGGGGCGGTTTGCACCTGCGTCGATGGGCCCCGGCGCTGTTTAGCAACAGAGAACCGCATAGTAGTACTCCAAACAGGGTGGTGCGTGTCATTTGCTCCGCTCTGATTGAGTTGCCCCCTGTTGACCTGTCACAGCCGGCCCTCGTTCACAGTTCGTTGCGGGATAGGGCCTTGAATGCAATTTTTGTCCAGGGACGTCATTCTGCCGAAGTATTGCGTTCGGTGCATTCAAGGCTGAATGGTTGCAGGCTCCGTGATCTTGCATGGAGAATTGCACACGGTGCCTTGGTGACCAACCTAAAAAGATATCATTGGCGATTGGGTAATGGACTGTGCCCAAGGACTGGCTGTGACAGCTTAGAGAGTACCGCTCATGTTTTTTGCCATTGTTGCTTTGTAGTAAACTTATGGGAGTGGTTCCAGACCTGGACCGACCGTGTTACGGGAGACCGTTCATGGTCGGTAGGGCAGGGCTTTATTTTAAATGGGGTAGACCCTCCAGTTTGTTCGGTTGCGGTGCTGCACCGCATTATTTTTGTTTGCTCTATTGTGAAAAAACATGTTTGGCGGAATAGATGCAATGTGGTTTTTAGGGGGAAATTTGCCAGTTGGCAGGCAGTCCTGGAGGCGGTGAAGTCTGACATTCGCCTTCAAATTGAAGGCCATTTTCGCCGTTTATCTGGGGCTGCTTTTTTTGGACGCTGGTGTGCTGGGGAGGGGTTTTTCGTTTCGCTGCGGGCGGGTCGTCCTTTTGTAGTTTTTTTAATGTTTGAATGGGGGGTCAGGCGTTTTGTCTCTGCAGGTCGGCGGGCGTATGTTTTTTTGGCTCGCTTGACCTGAGTTTCGTTTGTCAGTATGGGATGGTTCGGTAGTGCCGTTTGGCCGTGACGTTTTGTATCCCGCATGGCGGGTCACGTAAAAAGCACGTGGATGACAGTTACCCATACTCCATAGGAACGTTCCGTAACTGTCAAACCATCGACACCACTCAGCAACGTGACAACCCTTCTGCCGGGTCACGTCACCGGTAAAACGTAGATCGTACGTATTACGACCCTGGAGAGCAGGGGCGTCGTGCGAAAATAAATTTTGGGGGGGCCCGTGAGCAGGTGATGACTATCTAAGCGGAGCGCCACCACGGGTTGGCGCGCAGCGTACAAGAAAAT
>JAIPMN010122214.1:0-37433 GCA_020650975.1 Apostichopus californicus | reverse complement strand
TTGGGGGGGGGGGGTTGTAGAAAAAAAGGATCTGATCAGTTTTCTTTATCTCTCAATTCGTTTGAATATAATTGTAAGTTGCCGACTTAATTTTTTGCATGTTAAGTTAATCTCACTATGCACAAACAGACCCACGAATAAGCTAACCAACAAATAAAACTATACATGAACCTTCGTTACGTCATCAATATATTGTTAAGGCATTTAACATAAAAATGGTCGACTATATTTTTCCACATAATTTATAGCTAACATCGCAAATTTACATTATTTTCCTCTATATATTGTCAGCTTTTATGAATGTATCATTAAATTTACATTTTGTTGTTACTGTTATTCGAAACGACCTAAATAGCATTTATGCATACATTGAATACGCGGTGGTATATCTCCTGATAATAGTTTAATAAACACAGTATGGTTTATGTCGCAATTTAAATGTACAAATGTAATGTACTCTAATGAGCATATAAAACATTACAGCTCTCCTTAATTTCTTAGACACCTATCAAATGATAGAATATGAGAACGTTAGAAAAAGCTAAGCAAGCCAGAGCATGAGGAAAGTTTCTAATTGATGGTATAGCTTTAGAACAAACGGCATAGCTGTAAATCCGAATCCAAAAGATTCACAAAAGAAATGGTATGAAACAGCGCCCTGTATAGAATCACAATTCATAAAGTACTCCACCAATTAGTATAAATATTTATATAAAATTATAAGCTCTGCTTCATTCTTTTCACATCGTTACTACCTCTATTTTAAGTGCTCAGTTACGGTACTGTGCTTTTTAAGTTGTAACAGACTAATCCGTGTATAATCAGACATTTCATCCAACTTTACCTGGCGTGAGTAATTTAAAAGTAGTACATGATGCAAAGATTTCTCCCAGTGTGTTGATCTTTGTTAATCAGTTACTCAGAGTACCGGATCATCATAAATACCCATTTAATAAAAGGAGGGTCATAGCCTGACCGGTACCCACCCCCCCCCCTCTGAGATTCCCACTTCCTAAATGAAATTAGGCCTACGATGATGTGAACGTCTGTACAGTATGTGTGCTATTTCGGTTAGTTTTAGCGAAACAATTATATCATTTCTTGTGATTTCATTAGTTTAGTGTACAACTTCGAGATTCTTGGCACTGATAGGAATGGCGTACAGAAAGAAAAACAAGTTTTATTGTAACCTTTCATCACGAATATGCACGAACGCGATGCGATGAACCTGCGGTTTGTTTTGGTTTTCACAAGTTATGTTACAATAACAAAAGACGTAGAGAGCTCCTAAGATTTAACCAGCGTGGATAATGTAGCAGTCTAATGTAAAATTACTGCTCACAAATGTATTCATTAACGTCAATGTGCTTCATGCAGGCCCTTCATGTTCATTTTTAGCCTCTATACACTCTTAAAACAACCTGATGACAATTTCCTGGTTAACAATTTGCTAACATTATCCCGGTTATTGGCTACGTTAGCTAACACCATCCGGGTATGCTCCATCCGTCCTGGCGTAGACTTGATCTTAACATAACCCTGGTGAAAATAGATTATTTGCATATTGCAAGCAGGAGAAACTTTCAAATACAACGAAGAAATGTGCAAATAACCATCTAATTATTGCAGATGACGAAGTCAAATTCTTGCTAGATCAAAGGGGTATGCGTAACCTTAAATCAGTGTTTAAATGTAAAGGTCAAATACCGGGATCATGTCGATTTTGTCATTTCTGTGATACAGTCAGTACGCGCGATATTGGATTATAACCTAACGTTTGTCCTTACGTTGTTAGGCTAGGCCAGATTCATTCCATGATGTAGTAAATACACTGTACTGACTATGAGATAGTATAGGCTTGTATTTGTATAGTAAGTACCTTTACTTCAGGACTAGGCCTAAGTCTAGACCTAAGTAAGTATATTCCTACTGTCATGCTCAAAGCAAGACCTTCCATAACTAACGGCCGCTTCTAGTGACTACTTCTACCAAATTCGAGTAATTGTGGTGTACGGTAGCTTCTGAGGGCACACCTAATCAAAGCTACACATTTATGATAGTGAAATTATGCATAGACCTTTGTGATCCTGGGTCAGTACACTTTAGTCTTAGACCCTGTAGGCCTAGCTTGCATTCGCTTTTAAAATACTAGGCCTAGGCAATACTAATAGTGGTCTACATGTTCGGGAAATGGCTATTAGTGATTGCCGACAGTGAAATAAGAGATTGCTTAAAATTGCAAGTGATGCATGTATTGTAGTGGCCTAGATTAACCTCTGAATGTAAAACTTACCCAGGCTAGGCTATAACCAGTAAAGCTACATTAGTAAATTTAGGTTATATGCATTGATAATGTGAAATTTAATTTAAAAAATGATAATTTTGTACTATTCATTTATAAAAACCAAAAAACTTGTGCATGGTTATTCTCCATCTAGACTATACTTCAATGTAAATTAGGGGGGGGGGGGTACTTGTTTGTCAAACTTTAACACATTTTTGGCTGAAATTAATTAGGCTAAGCCTACCCATGCAAAGATATTGGTATAGCCTAGGCCTAGTCACAAATAAGTTTTATCCACATGAGAAATGTAAAACTGAAACACCACATAACTAGGTCACAGCTTTGCACTCCTAATGTTATAATATGGTGTAAATCTCAATAAACTGAACTGCCCATAGCAGGGACTCCTTATAGCATTGATTTTCTGAACATTAAAAAGGGACACATTTACGGTAAGGCATATTATGTTTTCATATATATCACAGCAGATCATGACATTGGTGTAAATCTCAGTAAACCGAACTGCCCATGACAGGATTCCTTATGTCATTGATTTTCTGAACACTCAAAAAGGGACACATATACAGTTTTCATGGAAGAGAATGTTTGTATAGATACAAACTGATAAGTATTTAAACATGGTACAAAACTCAAATAAAGACCGTTAATGTAATTGATTTTGTTTAACTTTGAAACTATTTTCTAACAAAGGTGACCGGCTTCTGTTAGGTGCTATTTTGTTTGGCAGAAATGGAAGATTTGTCTCAAGAGGAGCTAACAGCCATGACAGCGTACAAGAAACACACAGCCTTGAGCCTTCCATTACCGTACTTGAAAAATATGTAGTCTGTAGTTTAGTTAGCTCTATGATGGTAAGTGTTGTTCAATGTAATTGCAACTGAATACTGTTGAGTATTACTATTAAGTAAAATATCTCTATACACAAGTTGAGCAACTACAACTCATACCATCAAGTTAAAAGTCCAACACAAAAATGAGTTGCGAGGTGATTGATGCCATGTATAAGTTATGCATGTAGAGGTCAATTTAGGTCACTGCGATCACTGCGATCATTGCAATATACCATTATCTCATACTTCCATACACTTCCTCCTATTAAAGTGTAAAAAAGATATCGATTTATCTTTGCAAAAGATTGATCCGCAAATTGTGGAAGCATAACTTGAAGCCACTACGAAGTCATCAATTTTATATTAGATGAATTTTATTGTGATAGTGAAATTCAGTTAAATTAAAGTGCATGTATCTTAGAAATTTCAAAACAGAAAGGCCAAATCAGGACTGTACAACATATACTTGTACACTATTCTAAGCATATCCTACATTCTGTATTGCATATGGCAAGTCTCTTATTTCTAGTTTTATTTCTCCATGGTATAAACAAAGAGTGTGAACATTGCTTTCAGTAAGTGTCAGTCCTTTTTAAAATTGTTGTCATAGAGCAGTGAGATACCTTGGCTATCTTGGAAAAGGGGGGGGGGGGTTGTGAGAAGGCGTCAACTTTCAGTGAATGTTATTTTACTATATCAAATTTAAACAATTTCACAAATATTTTGTTGCAGATGAACTTGGCATTTTCTCTTGTCACTCTGTTGTTTTGGGGAATTTCAACATCGAAAGGTGCAAGGGTGCATCCTTGCAATCATTTACTCATTTAAAAAAAGTAAGTTTTATTTTTTTAGGTTTAAGTTTAATCTACATGGATTTGTGCTAGCTGATAGCCCACTGATAACACACTTTCTTGTGATTATAATAAGCTAAAATTACCACTTTCTATTGGAGTTAAAATAATTTGCACAAGTATGTGAGGTATAAGGATGAGCTTATGACTAAAACATTAATGGTATCGTTGGAAGCTTAATTATTTTCTTGCAGATGTTCGGTTTGCCTGTGCAAAGTGGTAAAATATAATTGTAATTAAATTAAAAATATGAATTAATTACCAATAAGTAAATAATTAAATTAAAAAAATAATTTGGTATTAGGTCATCCTTATCAACAACAATGTGAACATAGATCTTATTAGACCTTCCTATCTAGTTTAATGGTAGTAAGTATAGGCCCCAAATTATAGCATGCTATAATGGCAAGAAGTTTTTAAAAAGTACCTTCCTGGAGGTCTTAACTCTTCAATTGTTCTCAGACAATTTTTAAGGAACACACAAGATGACTGAATGGAAAATTCCATCAAAGGTTGTAATAAAAACAGTTTAAGAATTCGGACCAAAGGTGACCACATTTGAATATCTAGCATATATGGGGCTGACACAGCATACCTTTAAAAAAAAAAAGCTACTGACACAGGGCTGAATTTTGTAGTAACAAAGGTTATTGGAAGAGAGGCTTTGATCAAGTTTTTCAAGAGACAGGTATAGAGTCCATTTCTTGTTCTGTACTGAAAACTGTTCAAGTGATTTTCAAGTTGTATCCTTGTGCAAAAAGTGCTGATCAAGGTCTTGGTATCCCTGTTAGATTTCACAGTTGATGTCGAGCAATCAGAGCTTCAGCATGTGACGATGGTTATGCTGTTTACATGTCCTCAAAATGATGATTTCAGTATTGCATTTCTTATATTAATTTTTTGTATAAATATTTGAGGTATTAATTAAACTATATTGCAAAAGTTCACTTAGTACTCAAAATTCAAAAGTAATGGAGATGCTAATGAAGTAAGCTATCAGTAGCATTGATGATGTTGTTTTATAATTTATGTTTTGCTTTTTCTCAATTTGAATGCATTGCAATTTAAATGGAGAATAAGGTGGCATATTTACAAGGAAAGGGGTGATTTAACCAGGAATGAGGTGGAAAATCAGTTTAATATTAACCAGGATAATGGTGACATCAACAAAAAATGTTGTTTGATTTAACCAGAAATTAAGGGGTGGAACATTTTGTGATATTAACCAGGATAGTATTAGCACCAACCAGGAAAAGTGTGGTAAATTTGACCAGGAAAAGGTGAAATATTTCATGATATTAAGCAGGATAGTATTAGCATCAACCAGGAAATGTTGGTTAATTTAACCAGGGAAGAGGTGAAATATTTCATGATATTAACCAAGATAGAATTAGCATCAACCAGGAAATGTTGGTTAATATCACCAGGAATGGGGTGAATATCCATTGATATTAACCAGGACAATAGCAAAATTTCACCACGAAATTTAACCAGGCTTTCCTGGTTATATCTACCAGGATTTTGTTAAAATCTCATTCACCAGGCAACTTGGTGAAAACAACCAGGATGTGTAGGGTAGCATATAAACGCAACTCCTGGTGATAATTTCACCAGGAACTGAGGAAATTTCATCAGGTTGTTTTTTAGAGTATATAAGTTCTCAAATGCTTTAACTAAGAATATTGAGGCACTGTGAATATACGTATAACAGGGGACTTCTTTAATATAGAATAAGTTGGGTCCTCTACACGGTCCACCCACTCAGCTCATTTGCCCCCCCCCCCCAAATCTAACAATTAATTTACATCTAAAGTCCCCACATGGCTTCCCTTCAGCATTCATAGGCTACGGCTACCATCAGAATGCCGTAGCGTGCTGTTATATCCTAAATTACATGAATAAAACAATGAATACAGCAGACCTTATCAAGTAACGCAATGTCCCATCAGCCTTACAAAGTATTCTTACCGTAAAATTTGTTTCTAATTTACTTTTCTTTATTTTTTTGTTTTTTAATGAGAGAGGGGTGGGGGCGAGGGGAAGTGACAACAATGATGGCAACAATGTTCTTGATGCGTTACGCGAAAACCGATGGTTGCAACGCTCAGATGGTGTCACAATGGTATCTTTTGGAAAATGACCCACCCACATTGGGACGATACTTATTATTTATCGCTGTTCCTCAAATGCCCCCCTCCCCCCCCCCCTCTCGTAGGGCGTCTACCCGAGCTAAGGTTCTGAAAGGAATGTTCAATGGAGTCTCAACAGAGTCATAGCTGGAAGTGGGAGGAGGGGGTGGGGGGAGGAAGAGATTAAAGGAATCGTGGTTGGTATATCTTCCAAAATAAAGCTAATTTCGTATGGCAGTAATGTTTAAACTCTCAACTCGTTAGCACTTAATTATTAGTTACATGTTTAATGTTCCGCGAGATTATCCCCACTTTAGTAGTGGGTTCTACTTACGAGGGAACGACTTACCTTCTGGACAAATTACTTATGCATTTTCCCGCGCCATCGGCGCTCAACTTACAAAAAAAAATGCCACCAACTATACCGTAGCCTGCCAAGGGCAGCCGGTCTAGCCAGCTCTATCTGGCCAGATCCGGTGCCTTGGTCTGGTCATTCAGTACCACCCAAAAACCCCGGCGTATGGGGAGGATGGGCGGGATCCAGAAGGTAAGTCGTTCCTTCGTAAGTAGCCCCACTAATCAAGTGAGGATAACTTACATCGGGAAATCCTTATCTCCTGGACAACTTACTTATGCAGCTTCCCACCGAAACTGGTGGATGGCGCCGGAAACTTACCCAAACGAAACGGAGGTGAAACAACGCAAGATCAACTGGAACCTCCCAAACGACCGCAGTCCACTTGCCTGACAAGGAGGTCCAGTGATCGAACGGAAGAAACCGTTCAGCCCCCAGGAAACCCTCATGTATCACACCAATAGCAGAGCCCCTGACGGTATTGACCTGCTTCCCCTCCTCAAACATGGCGGTTAAGAGTCTGCCACATCCCCGACAGCTGCCGTAGTCGGAGAAACCTGGCGATCGGCACACCATTTTCGGTACACTCGGAGTATCGAATCGTACAGGCGAAAGGTAGAATGTCTCCTGCCGTGTGACGCCAGCAAGGCAGCCTCCTCCGAAAGGCCCTTCTTTCGGAGGGAACGCTTGATAACTTCCACCCAACCAGGTGAAGAAACTCTGGGTGATCGTGGACCCTGTTCAGGAGAGACGGAAGGCCGGGAAGGATTCTCGGGATCTCCGCCAGAAGGCCCAACAGTGGGCGGAACATCAGCTGAGAGGGCCAGAAAGGCGCGATCAGAATTACCCGACAGCCGGGCAGCGAAATTTTTTTCCCAAACATGTTTGCAATTACGGAGTTTTCAGCCAATCAGATTGCTCGTGACGTCAGCATCAATAATAACCATCGCTTGGAAGTTCGAAGGCATACACTGAGTTACACACTGACAATTAATAACGTCTTGTTACGCGGTTTCCCTGCAAACGCCCTAACTTTACTTTTAATGCTTGGATAACATGTTGACCTTACGTATGATACATACGCTAAATTCTATCGGGTTCGTGTTTACGTCATCAGCCGTTCTATTGAAATCAGAATTCGTTTCGTGGAATGGGTAGGCCTACACCAAAATCAACTTCACCGTGCGAGTACAGTCTTGAATGAATATACGCAAAACAGTATAGTGTACAGTATGATATATTTCCGTCACTGCACTGTGTAGCATGGTGGGCTCATAATTGACGCACTTAAGGATTTGATCAACGATGTCTATCAAGGAAAAATCCAAATCACTCAACTGTATGTCTTTTTCATATGAGTAGTTCCTAAGAAATGTTATGATCTCAAAATATTAAAGGTTCTGTGCTTATAAACCGTACAATTGGGCAGAATTTGACCACAAATGTCTGCCGTGTCAAGTTCTTTCATACCCCTAAATTGACACATTCGTCGATAAGCTAACTGTAGTGTAGGCCTTAGTATACATCCATTGACTTTAGATGCTGTTTGCTATGCTCTGAGCCTCTAAGCTTAGACAGGTCAGGTCCCAGAGAGTAGTGTTATCATATTGAGGTAATGTTGGTTATTTTTAGGGTGTAAGATATCCAAATGCCCCAAAAAACGTGCAATGTTATCGATTAATGCCTTCACAGAAATCTTCGATTAAAGTAGATCATGCAATACTAGTGTGCTCAATATGTCTAAACCAATTCCAAACACATCTACATATATATAGCTGCGGGTAATTTTGAACGGGTATATCTTCGTTGCAACGAATGGATGCAGACATTTTGATTACCTCGAAGTGAAGGTTTCCATTGTTATGACGTAACTTTTCCGACCAATCATGAGAGACTATTTACACACAATTGCAATCCTGTTTGGGAAAGAAAAAATCGCAGCCGGGCACCCGAGCATTTGCCAGTGCCTTCCCCACCAGAGCAAACGGGGGAAAGGCGTACCAATGAAGGTTGGTCCAGTCGAGGGCCAACGCGTCAACGGCCCACGCCCCGGGGCTTGGGACACGAGCCACAAAGCGGGGCAGCTGGGAATTGAGGGCGGACGCGAATAGGTCTACCTTGCGGACGCCGAAGACCGCGAAGACCACTGAGACGACCCTCGTGTTGAGTTACCACTCTGTAGGCGCCTCCGACAGTCGTGACAGGGCGTCCATGATTGAGTTGCGAGACCCCGGAAGGTGAACTGCCCTCAGCGAGACCTGGTGGACACTGCACCATTGAAAGAGATCCAAAGTCACTCTCCAAAGCGAAAGGGATCTCGTCCCGCCTTGGCGGTTGATGTAGGAAACCGCCGATGTTTTGTCGCATCGGACAAGCACCAGGCGTCCGCGCACTCTGTGCTGAAGGAGCTTCAACGCGCGGAACACCGCCAGCAGCTCCAACACGTTTATTTGGGTCCCCATAAACTCCTCATCCCACACATGGCCAGGGACACGTCTTGTGCATGTGCTCGCAATCCCTGAAGGTTTGCGTCTGTCGTGAGCGTGAAAGATGGGTAGCCGTTCGGGAACGTCACGCCCTTGTACAGGTTGGCTCCGTCACACCACTACTGGAAGATCTGGTCCAAGTGCGGAGCCGGAGGTACTAGGACTGTTAGGTCCCGTGACGACAGGCGGGAATAGGCGTGGAAGTGGAACTGGAGAGGCCGCATGTATACGCGGCAATGAGGAACCAGGTCCATCAGTCTCGCCAGGTAGCCCAACAGGACCGGCCACGCACGGGCAGGTACTGTTCTGGGGCGGCAAAGGATGGACAAACCTCTCCGAACCGCCCGCACTCTCTCTCGGGTCGGTCGGAAAGGCCCGACCCCGGTAGAGATCTATGTCCGCTCCCAGATAAGTCACTTGCAGTGAAGGGACCAACGAAGACTTTTCTTTGTTGATCAACCACCCTAATGATGACGTCACGTCTAAGACCCTCCTGATATCGGAAACAAGGTCTTCCTGTGACTCCGCCACAATCAACCAATCGTCTAGATAGAAAAAATCTAGACAACAAGCCTTCTCAAAAAGGCCGCTCTCGCGCTAACCAATCTGGTGAAGGTCCGTGGAGCCATGGACAGGCCGAAAGGAAGGACCGTGAATCGGTAAGAAGCCCCGTTGTAAAGAAAGGTCAATAAGGGGCTGTGGTCCACGAAGATCGGGACTTGCAGATAAGCGTCCTGAAGATTGACTGAGCAGGCCCACAGGCAGGAGGACAACCTGTTCAGGATCAAGGGGATCGTCTCCATCCGAAACCTCGAAGGTCGGATGAAGTGGTTCATCGGCCGTAGATTGAGAATGGGTCTCCAACGGCCGTCCTTCTTCGGAGTGAGGAAGAAGGTCGCCGAGAACAAGGGTAGAGTTTTGCTCGACATAGGACCTGACCGCTAATAGCAGGTTTAGCGGATCTCCTGCGAAAGGGAGGCAAGGGAGGAGAAGGTTTCGTGGTCTTACGGAGGTTTTCCCTTCTCACTACGTCCTGCGCAACGATCTGTTGAAACGAGCCCTCGAAGAGGTCCGATCCGGAAAGGGGGGCGCCCATGAGAGCACCAGAGGCGATGTCCGACCATCCCAACAGCGGGAGGATGTTACGCCGACGCAGATAGACCAAACGAAGCGCCACACGGGAAAACTGATCCGTCGAACGGCGCACAAGGAGGTCCAGTGTCCGGTGCATGAGCTAGACCAAAGAAGGATCTCGGGGTGTGGGCGATGTGAGAGACACTCCGAGATAAGGAGCTGAAGTGCCGAAATCTTAAAGCCAAACCGGGCCGCACGATCAAAGCTCCTGAGGTCCTCCTCGGATTGGTGTGCCAACGGGGTAACTTAACGACAAGCCGGAGCAGCGCCCTCCCTCGCATTAGAGATGCGAGCTTGTCCCCGTAGGACAAGACGATCCCACGCCTCATGGGAACCGGAAGGGAGCGAAAAAAGGGTGTCCTATTGGTCTTGGCTCACTCGTATCAGCCTGTCGAGGTCACGTGGATACGCCGACCAGGCTCGATTCGCCAAGGGGGTAAACCGATCCCAAACCTCTCCGTCTACGTGTAGGGAAGGGGGAAGCTGAGATTGTGTATCATCCTCCGACGCCCGAATTCTGAGCCAGACACACCTGGCCGGCTGAGCTACGACGGGAGGATCTGTAACACCAAAAGTTACATGTAGCTCATGGATCAAACGTCCGTAGTCCTCCTCCGAGATGACGTTCCCAGACGGGTCGACGTCCGGGCCCGGAGAGGCAATGCGGTCCACGTCCGAGTGACATAAATCACTTCTAACTGTCTCCTCACGGGGGCACTCCGGGAACAGACTGGGAGGGGCGTTGTCATATCTGGAATAACGTACGCTACCCGTATCTCAAAACGAGTCCCACGGATTGATGTCAGTTTTCGGTTCCCGAACCGGTGGAGCTACGGGATCACTAGTAGGGCCCCAATTGGATGGAGTCGATTCAAGGGGCGGACGTGATACTAACTGCAAACAAGCAGAGTCCGCCTGATGGCCCTGGCGAAGGGAATCGACCGACTCTTTCAAGGCCGTGAGGAAAGAAACCACCGAGGGGTCCTCCGGCCCCACTGTAGAGGTGAAACAACGCCAGATCAATGGAACCTCCTAAACGACCGCAGTACACCTGCCACACAGTCAACGGCGTGCCTCGGGGGTCTGTATCCGAGTAGACGGAAGA
The DNA here is from genome assembly GCA_020650975.1 of Apostichopus californicus. Classification (NCBI taxonomy): domain Eukaryota; kingdom Metazoa; phylum Echinodermata; class Holothuroidea; order Aspidochirotida; family Stichopodidae; genus Apostichopus; species Apostichopus californicus. The sequence goes on along the minus strand of JAIPMN010122214.1, from coordinate 26,238 downwards.
GAAAACACGGATGGATTACCGAGAATGGTAGAAGACATACGTGCCTCCTGGCGCAGGACGTCTCGTAAGTAAAAGGAGATGAAGGTGTTAGATGACTTCCAGGCAGCTGCCTGTAGGATCTCCTCAAGCGGAACGCCCTTGTAGAGCGCCAGAGATGTAGACATAGCTCTCACGTCGTGCGTCCGCGGGCGGGGCAAAGGAGCCCCCGGCACTGACCTCGGTTTTAATAGAAGAGAGGTGCCTATAAGAAGTCCTCTGTCTGGGTCTTCGACAGTAAGGAATGGTCCGGGAACAGACGCACCCCATGCGGTTCAAACCTCATGTGTCTCGGCAGCACCGACAGCGCGTGAAGGGCGCTCCTACGTCGAGCCGGTGCTGCCGCGAGAAGGAAGGCTGTCTTCATAGATAGCTCCAACAAAGGACAATAAGACATGGGCTCAAAGGGAGGCAAAGCCAGGAGGTCGAGAACCGTATTCATGTCCCACGAAGGGACCAGGGACCTAAGCCGTGGCCGCTTCAAAGCCATGGCACGGACCAGGAGGTCCAGGGATCGAACGGAAGAACAATTCCGCCACCAGGAAACCCCTCATGTATCACACCAATAGCAGTCCGATAGACCCTGACGGTATTGACCTGCTTCCCCTTCTCAAACATGGCGGTTAAAAGTCTGCCACATTCCCGACAGCCGCCGTAGTCGGATAAACCTGGCGATCGGCACACCATTTTCTGTACACTTGGAGTCTCGAATCGTACAGGCGAAAGGTGGAATGTCTCCTGACGTGTGACGCCAGCGATGCAGCCTCCTCCGAAAGGCCCTCCTTTCGGAGGGAACGCTTGATAACTTCCACTCAACCAGGTGAAGAGACTCTGGGTGATCGTGGACCTTGTTCCTGCCCGGAAGGGTCAGGAGAGACGGTGGACCGGAAAGGATTCTCGGGATCTCCGCCAGAAGGCCCAACACTGGGCGGAACCACAGTTGAGAGGGCCAGAAAGAGGCAACAGCCGGGTACCCGAGCCTTCTCCAGTGCCTTCCCCACTAGAGCAAACGGGGGAAAGGCGTACCCGTGAAGATTGGTCCAGTCGAGGACCAGCGCGTCCACGGCTCACGCCCCGGGGACGCCGAAGACCGCGAAGACCGCGGAGACGACCCTCATGTTGAGATACCACTCTGTAGGCGCCTCCGACAGTCGTGACAGGGCGTCCGCGATTGAGTTGCGAGACCCCGGAAGGTGAACTGCCCTCAGCGAGACCTGATGGATCCTGCACCATTGAAAGATATCCCAAGTCACTGTCCAAAGCGAAAGGGATCTCTTCCCGCTTTGGCGGTTGATGTAGGAAACCGCCGATGTGTTGTCGCATCGGACAAGCACCGGGCGTCCGCACACTCTGTGCTGAAGGAGCTTCAACGCACGGAACACCGCCATCAGCTCCAAAACGTTGATGTGGATCCCCATAAACTCCTCTTCCCACACATGGGCCAGGGACACGTCTTGTGCATGTGCTTCTAACCCCGAAGGCTCGCGTATGTCTTGAGCGTGAAAGAGAGGAGCCGGTCAAGAACGTCACGCCCTTGTACAGGTTGGCTTCGTTGCACCACTACTAAAAGATCTGGTCCAAGTGCGGAGCCGGAGGTACTAGGACTGTTAGGTCCCGTGACGACAGGCGGAAAAAGGCGAGGAGGTTGAACTGGAGAGGCCGCATTTCACGCACGGGCAGGTACTGGGCGGGGCGGCGAAGGATGGACAGACCTCTCCGAACCGCCCGCACTCTCACCCGGGTCGGAAAGGCCCGACCCAGGTAGACATATATGTCCACTCCCAGATAAGGGACAAACGAAGACTTTTCTTTTTTGATCAACCACCCTAATGATGACGTCACGTCCAAGACCCTCCTGATATCGGAAACAAGGTATTCCTGTGACTCCACCATAATCAACCAATCGTCTAGATAGACAAAAATCGGGACTCCCAGCTTTCTCTAAAAGGCCGCTAACGCGCGAATCAATCTGGTGAAGGTCCGTGAAGCAGTGGACAGGCCGAAAGGAAGGGCCGTGAATCGGTAAGAAGTCCCGTTGTAACGGAAGGTCAAGAAGGGGCTGTGGTCCACGAAAATCGGGACATGAAGATAGGTGGCCTAAAGATCGACTGAGCAGGCCCACTGGCGGGAGGACAACCTGTTCAGCATCAAGGGGAGCATCTCCATCCGAAACCGCGGAGGGCGGATGAAGTGGTTCAGCGGCCGTAGATTGAGAATGGGTCTCCAACGGCCGTCCTTCTTCGGAGTGAGTAAGAAGGTCGCCGAGAACAAGGGTAGAGTCTCGCTCGACATAGGGACAATGGCGCCTTGCCGAAGGAGGACATGGACCTCGTCGTGCAGGGCCTTGGCTCTGGCCGGGTCTGACGGAATCGGATGACCCGGAAAGGAGCCGGAGGCGGTGGTCGGGAGGTGAACTCCAGACGGTACTTCTCCTGGATCGTTGTTAGGATCCAACGGTCCCTTGTGACCCTGTTCCACTCGTCTGCCGGTACTAGGAGGGTTGGATTTTTCGCATTACGTCCACCAGACTGAGACGAACCCAGCGATGCATCCTTAGGTCCTGAACGACGAGCGCCCCTACGGCAGTTAGAGAAGGCCGTACGAGGGGCCTAACCGCTAATAGCAGGTTTCGCGGATCTCCCGCGAAAGGGCGGCAAGGATGGATAATGTTCCGTGGTCTTACGGAGGTTGTCCCTCCTCACTACGTCCTTCGCAACGACCTGTTGAAACGAGCCTCCAAAGAGGTCCGATCCGGAAAGGGGGGCGCCCATGAGCCAGGAGCATCTGGCGGGCTGAGCTACGACGGGAGGATCTGTAACACCTAAAGTTACATGTAGCTCATGGATCAAACGTCCGTAGTACTCCTCCGAGGGGACGTTCCCAGACAAGTCGACGTCCGGGCCCAGAGAGGCAATGCGGTCCACGTCCGAGTGGCATAAATCACTTCTAACTGTCTCCTCACGGGGGCACTCCGGGAGCAGACTGGGAGGGGCGTTGTCATATCTGGAATAACGTACGCTACCCGTATCTCAAAACGAGTCCGACGGATTTATGTCAATTTGCGGTTACCGAACCGGAGGAGCAACGGGATCACTAGTAGGGCCCCGATTGGATGGAGTCGATTCAAGCGGCGGACGTGATACTAACTGCAAACAAGCAGAGTCCGCCTGATGGCCCTGGTGAAGGGAATCGACCGACTCTTTCAAGGCCGTGAGGAGAGAAACCACCGAGGGGTCCTCCGGCCGCAATGTAGAGTGGTGACGGGAGGAGCGTTTCCGTCTACGACGGGACTCCCGTTTTTCAGGAGACGACTCAGAAGAGGACGCCCGCCTCCGGTTTTTGTCGTCTTCTGCCTTCGAGTGGGGGACCGGCCCCTAGATTCAGTAGGCGTCTGGAAAGGATCCGGGGCCGGTCCCCCACTCGAAGTCCGCCCCACCGGGCTTCGAAGTGCGACGGCTTTGGTAACGGCAAAGGTTGACGGTGGATCCACTGGTTTTCTCCAAAGACACAAGGGGCCTCCGTGATATCAAGCCCGCCTGGGCTACCATCGACACGGGGGAACTCCTTGACGGGTCAGCCAGCGTGGCCGTCGTCATCGGAGTCTCTCTACTAGACGCTCCCGGTAAAAGCGGGGAGGAGGAGGAGGCGAAGAACGATCGGATCCAGACTTACCATTGGAGAACTAGAACAACACGATCTGAAACAACAAAAATTAAAACGTTATTAGAAAACGGTAATGACATATTACTTTAATAACGTGAGGTAAACCTCAAAAAACACGGTCTCTCTGCGCCTCTTGGCGGAGGCGGAGTAGCTGAAGGGCCTTCCTACCTTGGAGACCACTACCTGAGTGGGTGTGGCAGCCCGGGATGAAGTTGAATAATTCAACAACCACACCCCTACGAGCTACAGTTCAGAAGTTATGGGCCAAAAACCACCATAGACCTAATGATATCGTATAAGATGTTAGTAGTTAGTATCGTTTTCTTCCAAAAATCGTGCTGCTAACATTATAATAAAATAGAGACATAATAAGTACTTGTCAAAATGACCCAGATCATTGACGTATCCAGATACCGAAGCTGTCGTTTAGTCACGTATTACCACGTGATTGATAGGTCATGTATAAAGAATACAATGAGCTTGATATACAGTGTACATCATTGTATTAATAGAGATTATAATGAAAGGAAAGTTAACATTCACTAGTAGGTCTGTACCCATTCGGCATATGTCAGATATATACAGTGTGTGTAGAAACAGACTGATCACTGTACACTGTAAAAAAAATCGTTAACGTTTGTCTTGATTTGGATTATTGTTTACAGAGGGAGAGGATTTTTCTCAGTTTAGATCACAATTCGATTATTCTAAAACCAACGTCGAGTGCAAGGTTTGCTCTTTTTTATGGGTAAGAAAGGAAAACTTTAGCTGGTTGAACGAAAATCTATCAGAACGCTTTTCTATTACTGAATATACGGATACACGTTTTACCAGATTATCCGGAAAGTTACTGTTACTCTGTCCAACAGGTAATGTTTATCTCTGCAAGTTTTTTTGGTGTTGACAAAAGCGCACATACGATTAATGTTAACTCACGCTAGAATACGTAAACCCGGTTTTCGTTAACCCATCGATCGCGACATACACGCCAACGGCCACATTCGCACCAAACTTAGTTACCAACGAGGTAAATTTCTTGAATTTTAAACAGTTTGCACCCATTAAATCAAGTAACTTAGCTCTTTCATGATACAGTAAAATATGCTCAACAAAAGGGAATGGCATTTCTTTCAAAGTTTTTGATATATTCTGTATTTTCGTGGTAGACTTCGTCACGTCGGGTTCGCTGATGCGGTTGAGATGGTTAGGCTTGCAGGAGCGTACAGCATCTGTAGTATCTTAGCCCGTATACTAACCACTATTTTATTTGTTAGGATATATGCTACACAATGAAACGTATACTGTAGCTAGCTTACTACGATAGGAGTACATTATAATACAATTACAAACGTTAGGCTAATCAATCTATTCCAAAAATAAAGCAGGCCTAAGTGTAGCCTTTATAGTTTAATATCACGTTAGAGTAAACACATACTGCCTCTTAGTTTTGGTGTTATATGGTTAGACTTTTGTGAACAAAAGGTAATTGTGCATATATAACTAGGTCAAGACTAGTGTAATGAAAATGTACAAAGAAAGTAGGTCCTCCTGTTTTCAAAATTTAGAAAATGTGGATGGAGGTTTAAAAGTAAATAAGGCTTAGGCTTACAACTTTGGGGTTCCTTGCTGCTGAAAGCAAAAGGAAACTATGCATTCAGATTTGTGTGTGTTTGGATGCATGTATATGTACCCTTGTGACGCCTATAGCTAAGGGTCAGGATTACTCAACTAGGGAATGGCCCATGGTTATCTCATTCACTATGTAGATGCATTATGTTAAGTGAGTGCAAAAACATTATTGTTTTGGTAGTTATATCATGAATATTAATGAGGTCACTGGGTCAAACCTGAAAACTATACATTTTGTTAGCCTACTCGAAAACCACAGTTCCCATTCTAGTGAAAGTTGGTATCGTGTAGTTAAGTAAGAACGTTAATGTGTTGATGTCTGTTAAATTTGATATATTAGCATATTAATGAGGGGGTGTGGCTTCATATAATTTTGTAACAATAAGCAATAACTTGATAGGGGAATGCTGATGTTTATCATAGAATTGACTTTCTGCTGGTATTTCATGAGGTGTCAGTTTGCCAAGGTATATTTCAAAATTTGGTGTTTTATTTTGTTTCCCGAAACAGGTGTTGGAGCTAAAACTATCACCACTTTAAGTGTTATCAACATTACCCACCACCATGAAAATTCTTGTTGAGTATGGTCATTCTAGGAAAGTAATTGAACTAGAAAATGAAGATACACTGTTCACAGAGTCATTATACAATACTCTCTGCATAATGATGAGTGTTCCATTTTCATCAGAAGAAACATTTTCCAGTACTTTGATGAGGATTTTAAGTCATGGGTTGACCTTGAGCTTGGAACCAAAATTTTAGACAAGAGCAAGATTAAACTTAGCACTCTTCAACCTTTAGAGTCCTTGACAGGAACTGAAAAACTCAATTTTAATTGTTCTGCAACTAGTGCATCTAGTTCTTGTGTGTCTGATGATGAGAGTGATAAAGCTTCCATTGAGCTTACAGTTGGATCACTTGATTTTGGAATAGATATGACTCCACCAGAACTTTGTGCAGGTGCGATTGGAGATGTTTCACATACCAAACAAGAGACCACTGAAGAATAAAAAAAAATGATTAGTGTAACTGAAAAAGCTGGCAGTTCTGATGAAAATAGTTGGGACATTCAGTTACTTTGTATCAATTTTAGCATGACTTTGCAGAACAAGCTTGAAAATGAAGAACAACTACAGTGGGCCCAAAAACATGAACTACTCAATCATTTTGGAGACTTTCTGTACAAAAAAAAAACAAGTACCCAGATATGCACATGACAAGGAGAATAGCTAAACAGCTAATAACAAAATATCCTTACTTAAGGGAGCGCATTGGCTCATGTTATGATGCTTGGACTGCGGCCCTTAACAATAAATTGAAATCACTGAGGATGAAATATTCAAGTGTCTCATTAAAAAATGCGCCTCTTAAAAGAAAAGAGAGCATTCTACAAAAGGATGTTTTCAAGAGGCCCTGTAAAGGGGAATTAAATTTCCTGCCAGTGATACCATCCACTGAAGATGAAACCTCTCTAAAAAGACATAAAGAAACCATGAAAAAGGAGATGTCTAAGAAAGGGGCCAAAAACTTGATTTTGATCGAGAAACTTATGGATAAAACATATCCACAACGAAGGGCATATTTAACCAATAAACCACTTGTTAAAGACTTACTCCAAGAGTATCCTGCTCTTCTGCTAACAGAAGAAATTAGCAATGAGATGACTCGTTTGGTGAACTATGATTGTACCAAGAAAGTATCAAAGTTTCCTAGATTGGCCAAAAGTATCACCTTACTGGGAAGATGCTACCTCAAGTATCAAGAGTGGTCCTAAACATGACAAGATCGAAGAAATTCTACACAGGTGTGACAGGTAAGTCTTCAACTTGAATTTCAGTCAGTTTAATCCCTACCAGTGTTGTAGACCTAACAGGAGGCTTGGGTGTTTAGCCTTATGCCCCCTTCAAAAGCTTTACGTTCCCAACGATCCCCACTCCAGTGTGGACAGACTATACCCGCCACAGAACCCAAGAAACCGTTCAAAGGTAAATACATAGGAATGCGTAATAGAGTGTTCTTTTGCGTTCATTTTTATCTTCTAAATCACAAACAGATCTAGTACTTTTCAAAAAACCTATCATCCCTTACATGAAATATTAGTCCCCTAAGGGTGCAAAGTGTCCTTTTTTTGTTGCGATTGAGGAAATCCAAAACGTTACAAAGGCAAAAACCACATTTCTTTATTTCATGTGCCTACCTGCTGTTATGTTCATTGCATGTACTTATGTTATTTTTTACCATTCTTAAAATCATGAATCGCCGTATCAAACGTAAAACTATGCATGATGCAAACTATCATATTGTGTTCTTCACCATTGTTATTATTCCAGGAATATTAGAAGCTCTGAGGTAGACAGAAGAGAGGAACAGAATAAAGCAGTTGCTACCACTGCTGCTACGGGAAAATGAAGAAGGCTTCGTTTCCTACACAAATGTAAGATCAAAGTTAGAAAAGAATATTTGTGATCATGGCATGTTTGGTATCACCTGTTTTATGTTCTGAGTAGAATAACATATCTTATGCAGGTGTAGATTCAGGGTGAGATTAACCATCTGAAGCCCCTTCCACCTTCACTATATTTTAATTGCATCCATTGTAGTCAACTCCTCAAAGACTTAAAGCGTGTGTGTGTAAATCATAACCTTTCTTGCGTATTCTTTATTTATAGTCTTCCAGCATGACAACAAGAACTACATCACATTTTATGATTAAAGTTTAGTTGCTTGTATATCCTCTAACTATGAGTAAAACGTACCATAGAAGCACCAAGTCATATAGAGATGCGCACATATAGTGTATGGGAAGGACAATTGTCCACGCATGGACCAAATGTAATGCACTGCAAAGAGAAAGATATGTCTTGTCCTGTCATTATAAACCCGTTGCATTATGACATTTGTATGTATTGTTTTTATTCATTTCATACTTCAAATGAATGTCAAAAGATTGCAGAGTCAGTGTCAATCCCATAAATTATATTCAGTGAAAGTACATATGCCATTGCTGCTGAGTCCCAAGTGGTCAAGGAAGGTGATTCTGTGGACAGTCTCATTCATCTCATCAGTATGTTTTATTGTGTAAATATTGAATATCCGAGATCATGTAACTGTACATTTACATATGTACAAAAAGGAGATTTTTGAAATCACTGACAATAAAAAGGTACCAGCTAAGTTGATAACCTTTGTAACAAAAGTCGCTAGCCAATAGATGATTAACCTCAAGCGGTCTCACATGGACATGCAACATTAAGCGAATCCAGCAAAGCTCCTATACGATAGCAGGAAAGAAAATTAGCATGTAAAAGCGACTATACGAAAGCTTGGAAGCACAATCTAACTGCATGTTTTTTTAAAGATTAGGAATTCTTTGCTAGGCCTGGTGTAGATTCAGCATCGTTCATTAGGTTTGGAGTTACTGATAAAAAAGTAATGCATTAAAAAATGAAATTTTAAAACATTTTGTGAGGGGGTGAGAGGGTAGCAAATTTGTATTTTGTTGAAAATATATTCCTCCATGGGAAAAGCCCTTTAATTGCAAAGTTATCATATAATGAACTGTGAGAAAAGAAAAACTGTGGTCAGTCATCAGGTTGCCCTCAGCTATTTGATAAAGATATATGATAGAGATATGTAATACTATGGGCATATTTAATTTAAAAAGTTCATGAGACAACAATAATTTACTGCACTTTGGTTTAATAAACCTTTTAGGTAGGGTGACATGATCAACATCTATTCTTTTAAATCTGGAGCAGGGGTTTCACTCTTGGATCACTAGGTACATCGTTGCTAGTAGACTGACAGTACACATGGGATGCTATGTGGTGTTGCGATTAATTATTTCAAATAATGGTAACATATAATATTTGTATATATTTAAAGTATAATTGATTGTTTGTTCTTGCTTCATATGATACTTTGTTGTATACACCTATTTTGTCTATGGGGAGAAGGTATACAATTGGTTAAACTAGGAAAATTGTTGTGAGTAGACAGGTGGTATTTAGAAGGTGTTCGGTGGTATTGTCATTCCCACCCTCCACCCTATATGGAGCTTTTTCATTTTGTGTATTAATTTAAATAATGCTTAACACATAATCTTTGTGAATGTTTTAATTGTAATTAATTGTTTGTTCTTGCTTCAAATGATAGTGTTTGTATACATGTAATATTGGGTAAATAAGAAAACAATTGTTGGTTAGGCATGACGTGCTTATAGTAGGTGTTAAGATGTGAGATTTGGGTGTGATAAGGTGACCTGAGATGAATCAATGTTATAATCAAGAAGCTCTTTTAAAATTATTGATTGTATGGTCACCGCATCCTACACCTCATTTTAAGGGATTTTTCATGTTGTATTTTTATTTTAAATAATACTAGACATGAATGTTTGTATATTATTAAATTGAAATTGATTTATCTCTTCTTATCTTTATAATTTGTAGTTGATTATATTTAACTTGTTTGAATTCGTTTTTTGTTCTTTATGGGTGAGGGGTGTAATGCTAACAGTCCCTTTATTCTGACATTGCCAAGGCATGAAATGATGTCATTAGAACGATTTTACTCAGTCATGTATATAAGATGGGTGTTAAAGCTAAAGGTGGTCGAAGTTAAATAAGGACAAAAGTATTGGAGACCAATTTTGTCAGTTTCAAACTCACTCTCTAAGTTTCATATGTAAAAGCAGCCCACCATTCACCACATATAGGTGCTTGTTCCATGTGTTGTTATCTTTAGTGATACATATACTATACTTAACTGTACATTTTTAAATTTTCCTTGATTATCTTTGCATGGTATTATTTGTTGGGTTTTAATAAATATTTCTTACTTTAAAATCAAGTTTGTATCATTTTCAGTCTCACAGCTCTTACTTTTCATTGTTATTATTCTGTACATCAATCTTAAATGCAGAGAATTCCATCATATACATAATTTTCCACGCAAATATATGTACTGTGTCAATAATACTCTGAACAGATAATTGAAAGATAATCTCTTAAATTCTAAAATTAGGAAGACTAAAACTGAATCCGTTGAAGGTAACTCTAAAAGTGGTAATATTTCAGGAAACGCTTGCGCTTTTAAGGAGAAAACACCGTTTTCGGTTGCAGCAACTCAATAATGATGAAACATGCAAAAGAGGATTAACGTTTAACCAAGATACGGTTAACATCTTATGGATTAATCTGAGGAAACCCGACTTTTGGTTGCAGCAACTTTAAACCATTTTCAAGGAAACGTTTACGATTTTTTTTTTACAGTGTACGGTAATATAATAGTAGCATATTGACTCCTAAAAATGGATAAAACTTTCCAGAGTATGGTGAGGCAGTCGTATCTGGATGGATTAATTATTGTGATTGTGCGTGTATAAGAGAAAGAAAGGCCTAGAATACTGTAGGTCACAGCTACTAGTCTTTTCTCTTTAAATTTTGTTTTGCTTTTCTAACTATAGACGCACGGCGGGGCGGGCGGGGAGGGGGGATCGGGGGGGGGAGCGTAGGTGGTACTGTAAAAGATGAATAAAAATAAAGGTTCGGACTATAAGGGACAATCGCAATACTGAAATATACTTCTTTTTGGTAATGAAGATCCGAAACATAAGTAACGAAATGAGATGATATAAAGAAATGACGTTGAAGAAATGTTAAGATACCAGCGGGATGGGGAGGGGGGGGGTCAACAACAATTGGAACATGGTAGGGTTAGAGTACTGTAAGGTAGGGAGGGGCTGTGGAAACTACTTATAATTGCAAAGGAAAGAAGGGGGTAAAGGAAGTAATATATCAGGGTCTAGTGAGGGAGTAGTTACGGGGTGGAGGGAACCAGGTTAGGTGCGGTAGATGTGTACGTGTTATATTAACAAATTGAGATTAAAACAGGTCTGAAAGATGAAGTAATGTGGGTTTTTTTTTGGCCATGTTGATCTTGGTTACAAGGGTTTGGGTCAGTTGTTATAACTTGCGTTGGATGGATGATAGTCATAATAAATCATTTATTTTTCCAATCTTAAGGACAATAACGAACCTAACTTTTTTTCTGGGCCCAAGTATAGACACCTGATGCACACCACATACTATATTATAAATAACCTGGCTCAAAATCACTGATTTGGACACATTGCTTTCTGTTGGACAAATAACTAGTTAGCCAGTCATGAAAAATTCCCGATTTCCATCATATTTAAGTTTGTAAAGTAATAAACAATTTATAATTGTGTCAAAAGCTTTTAAGATCAATGAACCATCAGTAATTGATTTTTATATTATCTAGTGGCATAGTGATGTTTTCCAGTAATTCTAAAAATGCCATAGATGTAGACCGTCCAGGCCTGAAATCTTATGGACTCTTAGAAAGGACATGGTGCTTGGCAAGAAAGTTATCCAGCCCATTTTTTCAAACAAACTTTTGAAGTATTTTGGATAACTACGGTAGTAAAGGTGTATTATCAATAATTTTCTATTACAAATGTTGATACCGCTCCATCCCATTCCCCCTCCCTTCCTTGATATCCATGAAAGCCCAATACTTCATTCACCATGTGATGTTTGTTGCTGATAATTCCAGTAAAAGTACTTAAAGTGAAAAGCTTTATCACAATCTATCACAATAACTCCTGAGACTGGTTTGTTTGTTTTGGGAATTTCCTAGTTTTTAACTAGTATAAACATTAAGCATTTACTAAGATTTAATACATAGGATAACAAATTAATGTGTAACTATGTATAATAACTGTCAAATATTTTACAGATTGATCACAATTTGATCATTTTTTTCCTCATTTTTCCTATACACTTGTTTCCCTTTGGTTTCCTTTTTTATTCATATCATAGATATCCTTATATTTTCTCTCTATCCTTTCTTCTATAATGATTAGTTTCACAAAAGGAAGAAAACAGCATTAAAAAAAGTATGCTTAAAACAAAAAATTGAAATTTCTTCACAATTTAGTGTCAATATTAAGAGGGCCTTCCGACGATTTAAAACCAGACAGTGTCTAGACGTGACGTATCTATTGCAATCTCCAGGTACTTGTTTGTCAGTAAATTCCAGGTGTTTTTTTATTAAGGACGCGGGCCTCTGTTATATTATCATACAACTTATTTTCATTGGAAGGCGCGTAACTATTCTTGAAAACAATTTCTTTTCATCGGGTATGGTACGCGCGCGTCTATTCCATTGAATACAACTTCTTTTCATTGTATTGCTCAAGCATTTGATTGACAGGTGTTGAACAAAAGAAAATGTTAAACTATTTAAAGTGTCAGTACAGTCAGTGTACAGCTTCCCCACCCCCCAACAAAAAACAACAACAACAACAACAAAAAACGATGAAATAAATTCAATAGGCTTTTGCGATAAAACAAAATGTGTACTGAGTAGAAAAGAGTGTACATTTTTAACGTACAAATGTATGATATCAGTGTGTACAGTATTGGGTATATATGAATGGTAAGATTTTACAAATGGGAATATGGTTACAACACAATGTAGAGTATATAGAGATAATACAAGGGTTATTGGCCTTGTAGGTTTGGGAGGGAGGGTGGTGGTTTAGGGAGGGGTGTAGGGGTGTTTGGCAGGGGACAGGGGAATACTGCAATGTTAGTAAGGATCTACATTAAATCTTAGAGATTATTCTTTAAACAGATGTACTGTGTTTGTTTCTATTAGTATATACTGCAAACTATGAGAATAGAAGAGAAAAACTATATACGTGATTTTATGTGTTATATACAAATAGACTGTTTTATTGGTTTCTACTGTGTGGGAATTTACTGTAATGTTATGTGAGTTGTCAGTCAAGGCGGTGGGGGTGGGAGAGTTGGAGTGGAGGAGGTAATTGATCAGAAGGGACGGAAAATAATAGTATTACAGGAGACCTTGCTTGAGTGTGTGTGTATGAGGGGGGGGTAGTGTGTGTATGTGGCGGTGGGGGGGGGGGGCACTGGGTGTTGTTAACATGTTTCCAAATGTTATAAACATAGACTAAGGTAATGGGGTAATTGGTCTGACTTAGTTTGGTTGGGAGAGGTGGATGGGTGGATTAGGGTAAGCTTATGGTAGTATAGTCGAGAGGGGTGCCGTATCAATAGATGAGGCCAATTACGGTATATTTTATTTATATCACTGTCTTTCAATCTAACTCATCAAAGTTTATGTTCATTTATTTTGGGTAAATTTTAGCAAAACGTATATTATTATACTCTAAGATGATGATAACTTACATCATGGATTTCTAATATTTTGTTCGAATTAAATCGTACTTTTTGATATTGTTTCAATGAGATATATTATTTCTTACATTTAAGCCACAGACTCATTTCTTAATATTCCAATAAAATTCAATTTTGATGTATTTATTGTTAAGAATTAAATGATGTATTTCTGTCTCTATTTTACTCCCCCATTAATCATATTCCCCACATGATGACTGTTCTTTCATTGTTAGTTGATTTCTTTATTCAATTTCTTCTTCAATTGTTTTGTTTTACTTCTATAATTATCTAAACCTATCAATAAACCTTTAATAATGTTTAAATATAACTATATTAATATTTCCTATCTTGTTTACATCATTAACATTAATTAGTTATTTTATTAATTACTAATATTATTTACATATTTATTAATTATACTTATTGCAGTTCCTTGAATCTTTGAGAGTGTTGTACATAGTTTAATATTCCATTAACTTTATGTTTATTCATTTCTATCCCTTTCTCTGTCTGTATGAACATCCTCTCTATTGATGTTATGATTGGTAGAGAGAGACCAGAGGAGAGGATAATGTTCCCATCTTCATCAATCTTACGAAAAGACCCGATTAGAGTCACACAGAATATGGGAATGTGAAGTAAGAAAATATCTCATTCTGGTGGTGTTCACACTACACAATAGTAGAATACTACACATGAAGTACAATCCCTTTAACTTTTTACAAAACAACAACAAGAACAACAACACTATCACGTTACAGTATGTTTACATCACTTATCCAGCTAAAAGTTGTATTCATGGACACAGTTCCACAGTTCCACAGTTTACTGGTTGGTCATGTATCCTTCATTACGTTAACGTAAATAGAAACATAACAGTAAGTGGTATACGAATACTTATGACAATTTCCGCAGCCGTTGGCATGGTTGCGCAAACGACAATAGTCCTCTGACTTGGTCCTGGGTAAATTAGTTTCCATTGTTCGTTTTTATCTGTAGTGCCTCTAAGGTGGACGATACAGGCACAAGTTTTCCATTTTCCAGGATTATGTTATGTTGGTCCGCCGAGCTAATTGATTTTAGTCCGAGAATGGTAATCTTGATATAAGGAAAACAAATTTTTGAAATTATTAGACAATCTTGCGCAGTCAAGAGCAATGTTTGTTCATATCGATAATTGTTGTATTCATATAGTTACAAACATAAAGCACATCTTTATCTACATTTTTGACAGACAAGATGTTCCATGCAAGCCAAATTGATGATGTACCAAATTACAAAGCTTTAAACCGACGGAAAATATGGAAACAGTTTATATGTGAGATATTGTTTTCGATTATATGAAAGGATAAAAGGATAAAGCCCGTGATTCCCTTGTTCGGAGTCGTATAATCACTACCAACCATTATTATTAATATAATGTACTTCAATTACAAACACTTCTCGTTGCATCAGTACTGACTCAAAAACTTAGAAATAATAGCATAAGTTGTCAAAGTATGGACTTAGTCTAGCACATGCAGCTTAATGTTTTCAATAATGTTATTCCACATAAGCATATATATCAAGCTAAATATTACAATTTACTCACGTCAGAAGTAAAGGATCCCTTTGAACCGTAATCCAGTTTAAGATCTGTCGGTAATACGTAATCCCAAAGTTGACAGAAGATCGAAATAAAGGATAATAAAGTGTTAACGTTTTTGCCTAACGTATTAAATCTCTTCATGGTTTATCGGTTACTTCATCAACTCATATTGTATTAGTTCATTGTTAGGGATATTTCAAGTGTATCGTAAGATTGCTGCTACGGCAATTATACATCGTGTACATTTCAAACGGTGATGTTTAATATACATATGGTTGATATTGTACCTGAAGTGTTCTTCAGAATCTTACACTTACCTGTTGGCTGCTGCATAGACTGATCATCACCTGTACACCGTTTCCCTGTATGAAGCTCGAACAATGTTTGCGCCTTTTTCTGTATCCCATAGAGATTAATAACTTTCAAAGCACGCAGAAGAGTCGTGATATCTGTTTCTGTTATTTGCCCTCTCTCCTCCATATAGCGAATCATAATGTTATTACGAATATCCTTATTTTGCAGCAAATCGATTTTTGCGAGCGGATGATGAAAGAAGGTTGCAAGTTGCAAAATATGCTCTTCAGTTAAGATATCAGCTTATTTAGCTTTGAACCTACCAAAACCTGTTTAAACAATACAAAAAACACAAATAATTCACTTGTCATATATTACGGATCAGGTGTAAGGGGCTTTATAACTAACTCATGAATGATATAATCCAGCTTTATTGAATTTAAGTTAAATAAATATTAATCCACGAACCATGTAGTCCGTAACCGATCTAAGATAATGGTATAACTAGCCATATGTAGGCCAAAAATGAAGAAACCGACAGACTAAACAGTTCGGATCTGGGCAGATGGAATACCTGTCTAGGAAACCGTGTATAGTCTGGATGTTAGTGAATGTTAGATGGAACCCATCAAACATATATTCCAGATGTTATTGAGTATCTTGTGCAAGGCGGTGTAGTTTCAACGCATATCAGTAAAGCCGAAAAACAAATCCCCCCTCCCCCCAAAAAACAACCTCGGCACAATGCAGAGACAGCTGTCCATAGAGCTTAGCGTAAATTTATGACCCACTGATGTATCAAAAAGTTACATAAACTGATTTTTCATATTTTAAAATGAGTTGTTGCTATTTTGCTTATGTGAAATTGTCAATGGCTATTCGCTATAGAGACAATTAAAAAGTGACAATCGTACCTGTATAATTCTTATTTACTGTTTCTTCCACATGCTTGGCAGCCATCGTACATATGAAAATGTTTATAATGAAACATTTTTATGTACTGCAAATAAGATAAATATCAGTAAAATTAGAAATATATTTATTATGCTTGTATATCATTTTTAACTGATGTGATAGTTCAGTGGAAATTATACGGCTTTCCAAGCGACGTCCAAAATGTGTATAATCAGTACAAAATAATTTAATATCAGCGTATTATCCAAGTACAATTAAGTAACATACCACAGGAAGTGCATTTGATCAAAATGGTTTCTTGGGGCTGATGAGGTTGAGGGATGAAACTGGTTTTAAAAACATAAAATCCAGCACATTATGTAGCTGCTGTGTTGTTTAACAGGGGCAGAAGAATTGCGAGTTAGCAATGATCCATCGTTTACAATGAATTCTTACAAATGAGGCTTATGTATTCTTTGTGCACGAGAAAGCAGTATTGTATATTAAAATATTGCAGCACATTTCACTGTAGCTCACTCTCCTGAAATCGAGCAGACGGCCGAGACATAAGTTTATGTAGTTTGTTAACAGGTTTATTCATGAACCTGACAACCACACACTTAACAAATGATGATCCTGAATGAACAACATAGTTCTTTTAACATTCAGTGTTCGTTTAGGTAACATGCAAACTTATATCTCCTGGACTGATTAAATGTGTTAATCGGTAGCCGCCGCACACTGTCAATTACCAGTTGGAATAACGTCAAATGTTGTCCATTGTGTTTATGGAAACTTTGACAAATTAAACTGTCAGTTTCAAGTGGGTTCTCGCGTATTATAGGGCACCGTCGGCCGACTTAACATACCGTAACACAGCCTGAGGTAAACATAACAACTACATGTAGCTAGACGTTACAACGTTTTGCGATACTATACAGTTACCGCGATTCGCTGTTATTCCCTAAGTACATTGGTGTATTGGTAGTATATACAATCAGGAACTTACCTTCAATAGTTGCCTTGACAGGCTCTGATGAATCTAAACCGTTTTAGTAACTCCAAAATGGCCCTATCTTTCTTGACGTGACTACAATCATTCCATGATCCGTCATATAAAATGGCGTCTAATTCTTACGATCTTCTCTCTAAATACACTGCTCCTGAAACAGTCCCAATGTTCATTGACATTAAACAATATTATTTACCAAGTTGGATATTTATTTGTTTATGCCTACATTGTATTACTTTAGTGTATCTTGTTCTCGTTATAACTATTGTGAGCTTGGTGAATTCTACCCATTATAAAGAATATCGTATTCTGAATTACCGATCTGTCTTTAAACTTAGTCATATTCTTAGTACTAAGATTTAAAATCAAGTATCTGTAGCCAACTAGAGGCAGACATGTTACTACCTGTTGACATTTCATGTATAAAACATGCCTCTATTAAAGAGAACTGTTTGGTCCATACGATATTTGTTATTCTTCGTGAATTGTTTAGTACGAATAGAATAATATTAGAGCAAAAGAAATATGCGCTATACATACCAAAAGCAAAAAGAAAATAAAGCTGAAAGCGAATTTATGGTCTGGTATCTTTGAAGTCCAAATAACCCATTTTTAATTCATTTCTCTGCGAAGTCTTGCAAGAAAATAATACTGGTAATGGGATTCAACGTGCTTCTATATCTAAAGTAAAATCAACAAGGTGGTTGGTTGCCGGTGAGCATCATAAGTCAAAGAGGATATTCAACTAAAATGTTTTTAATTGGACTCTTGTTTTATAGTGTTTTATAGTAACGTGTTCACTAGTTTGTGTTGATTTTTTTTTAATATAAATTGATTGCTGTCAAATGCGTGTGTTATGAATTGTATTCGTATTAATGCATTTTTATTTATATCCAGGAAATGTATTTTTGAGCCTGAGAATATTACTTAAGTCCGCTTTAGTAGTATACAATATGAGTAGTCGTGTGCAACTCATGTTATTTAGGACACGCCTTCTGTTTGGTGGCTAACAAATAAACGCCCAGTGTAATGACCACCTTTAATTATAAGTGACCAATCAAAATGTGACATTACTAGTAAGCATGGCGTACTTCAGATTTGTAGACTTGACAAGTCCTGCAATCATAACATCGTCGCTACTTTGTTTTTGATATACCAACCATAACCGCAAAACATAATGTTGAGTTTAATAAAGCCTTCTGATAGCGTGTATTGAATGTAGATCTGTGTTCCTAAATTTTTCGTCGCTATTATACCAAAGCAAAAAAAAAAAGTTAACATAAACACGCCCTACACAATACAGAGTTTACTATACGGTATTTTTCTTCCTAATCAACATGGTATTACCTATGGTACATATTTGTTAATTCCCTTACGTGTGATATGGTTGCGTACAAGTGACTTGTACAATAATTCAAATGCGGTGAGAGGTGGGGAAAATTCAACTTATCCACCGAATGTCTAAGGTAACAGCCTGAACTTTGTTGAATTGGCCATAGGCGAATAAAGGGTTTTATACAGGAAGGTGAATGTACTGGCATCATTGCTCTTGCCTCATATAAAGGCGGTATGGCGGTTTTCTCTGAGAGTTTTAAACTTCCATCGGTGTATTCTAAAGCATATTTCGATTCTTATTTTGGTATATATAAGTAGATCTAAACCCAAGATTGTGCTAATGAATAATACAAAACACCATTATGTCCTCCGCTGTGACCTAAAACTTAAAGGAGGCCCAGTTGCGAATGAAGTATTTTATAAACGAGTGAAGCTGCCGTGGGGTCATTGAAGCTGAATTTCATGTATGGTGGATCTAGGAATACCATACGAAACAAATGCAAGCAGAAAAGTCAAATTGTGTACCTTGAGGCATAGTGAGACTATACTAATAAATAATCAACATATGTTTACGACGCTTAAACGATCACATATGTGGGCTTATGGCATACAACTTACCAGTCGGGTTGCTTCCAATTCAACATTTTAACTCAAATTTGGAATCTTTTCAATTTTAGAAAGTAATTTCAGATGGGAAAACCGTAGATTGCATTTTGATGAAAACCCACCTTACTATGACCCTGCCGGGTATCAAACCCGAAACCTCCCGATTGCTAAGCCGTATTGCTTCAAATGCCGCCACCTTTTACCACTTGGCCACAACATAAAGTAAGTCTACATATTAGTAGTCCTAAACGCAAGGTTTTGCTAATAAATACTTTGTGTGAGGTTTAAAAAAAGTGGATAAGGTGGTAAGAGGGGATAGGTGGGGGGGGGGGGTTGGATACATCCGTAATACGTGTCCATTTTGTACTCGGCTGAATGCAAACATGAAGGTCTGAAGTTGATAGGAGGGGATCATGCACCCTATATTTGCGGACGCGTTGGCTATCTGAAGGCCTCATTGTAGCAATATATGTAAAAACAGATCCAGTATATTTGTGTAGTCGGTCTTTTATACCTTTGGAGTTACGCAATTATCGTAAAGAAACATTTTCTAAGTTTTTTTGTGTGTATGAATATCACTAAAAACGTTAAATGCCGGAAGTTATTTGACTTTAAGAACGCTTCAATTTCGTTAAATTAAGTTTTGGATGAAATCTTCGTTTATTTCGAAATAACAACACAGAAATTGAAGAATGTATGTGTGCGTTATTGATCAAGGAACTGTAATCGTCTTTAGAAAGAAAGAAAACAGAAATACTGGAATGATTAAACGAAATCAATTCGTCGCCATGGTGAATATTGTTAAAGACGAGCCGTGGATTTGTTGTTTCAACACAGAACAATATCCATATAATATGTTTTCATATTAGCAAGATAAGAACAGAATATTTGAAAGATGACATTTTAACAATTCGCAGATCGATTTGCAAGCATAAAATCTGGGAAATCCCGAATTACTTTGACAGTGTTTATAATCGATGCAATCTTATCTAATGTTTTTTTGTTTTGAAATGTTCATTCAAAACTGAAACGTCTCCCAGTTTAACGTATTCGTAACAAATTGACGTCAATAGCTCGTCATCGTTTCTTGTAGATGATTTAAAGATGAACTTAATGTGGAATTTTTATTCGTAATTTCCGTCACAGAGTACCGTACAATTACATAATGCATTATGTACATAAACATTATATATTAAGTGAAATCGGAGTGTTCGTGTAAGGAAATTACTTTTCATTACGTGCATATATCTTTCGTATATAGTCTACAAATCTAAGCTTACAACATATAATAAAGAAAGCATTAACTACATGTTACCCATCCAACAATGCAAGGATCACAGTACATAAATGATTTAACCTAGTAGAATAAATAAATAGTGTTATAAAATAGTTCGAACATTCCCAAGAATTATTTTTTTTTTTGGGGGGGGGTAGTTATTTTTCGAATTGGATGTTTCTATTCGAACAAAAAAGGGTTTTATGAAGCACTCGCTTAGTAAAGGTATCATATACATGACTACAAGATAAATGTTGTCTTTCTTTATATATTTGCTAATGTTTCTTAAAACTTGTGTTATTATTAGCCATATGAACCTTAAAGGCCTATGAATAAAACAGTATTATCTATATATAAATCACTTAAATTAGAATACTTTTTATAGATTTTGCTTCTTTTGTTGGGTTATGTGACTAGTACTAACAAATTCAAGGTATTAAGAAGCATTGCGATAAGCTTAAAGATAACTAATAGTTTTAATATTGATCATTTTAGCAATTTCAAATATCAATGGCAAAAGTTAAATTAAAACTAAAATGTAATTCCATACGGTATTTTTTTATTGTCACAGCATTAATGAAGTATATTATTAAACTTAGCTATGGTGAACACATGGTTTGTTTTCTTAATTTTGACCGAAAATGAAAACAAGTTATGATAGAAGTGCATACTGTACTAACCTTGTACGTGTAAAGTGTAATTCTTTGTAACTACAGAACCACACATACAATGATATGCTCCTTCGTGTGGTAATCTCACGGGGTCGATTATCAAAGAATTGTCATCGGAGAGAGAAATGCTCCCATTGAATTCCTTAAACACCGTGATCTTGTTAAAGAAAAGTATTTTGTCCTCAAACTTCCAGTTATGGTGGTCACCGGGCTTGCAACAGTTTTCAAAGCAGATGAATTTGGACAGTTCCGAGACGTATCGATATTCATCGCAAACAACTTGAAAAAAGGCTGTTAGTAAATACACGAAAGATACATTTAATAACATTTTGAGAGTATTTCATTGAGTTGACACCGAAAACAAAATATACACATAGTCCAATAATTCATCATGACATATTTTGAAGTTCGGAAAAAAGTAACAGAACTGTCCATGGGTCGAGCGCTTTCTGAAATAGACATCAAGGGTTACAGCTTCGCACAGCTCCAGCTCAGTGCATTTAATGATATTAAATTATGTGAAACCATTGTGTTAAGCCTCGCCCCGTTTTGAAACTGTGCTACGGTGTCTCACTGTGACCTGAGTTTTGTAAAAAACATTAATGAACATTTTTTAACAATTATTGAGATAATGTATGACCCTAAATGGACTACATATTTATTGTCAAGTCTATTAAATACACTATGTATTGATTTTAGCTGTATTGATACACATTTAGGGTGTATTTCGGGGTTAAAACCAAGCTCCACTTCAGGGCAGCACAATACCGCATTTAGTGTGGAATCATAAAAAAAATGCGACATTTGACCAAATTTAAGCTTTTTTGTAACAAATATTGAGATAATGTATGACCCTAAATGGACTACGTATGTATTGTCAAGTCTATTAAATACACTATGTATTGATCTCAGCTGCATTGATGCACATTTAAGGTGTTTTTTTGGGTTAAAACCCAGCTCAACCTCAGGGCAGCTCAATACGGCAATTTATTGTGGAATCATAAAATATGCGACATTTGACCAAATTTAAGCTTTTTTTTAAAATTATCGAGATAATTTATGACCCTAAATGGAATACATATTTATTGTCAAGTCCATTAAATACAATATGTATTGATTTCAGCTGCATTGTTGTACATTTAGGGTGATTTTGGGGATTAAAACCCAGCTCCACCTCATGGCAGCTCAATACCGCATTTTAGTGTGGAATCATAAAAAAATGCGACATTTGACCAAATTTAAGCTTTTTTTAAAAATTATTGAGATAATGTATGACCCTAATTGGACTACATATTTATTTTAAAGTCTATTAAATACACTCTGTATTGATTTCAGCTGCATTGGTGAACATTTAGGGTGATTTTTGGGGTTAAAACCCAGCTCCACCTCATGGCAGCTCAATATGGCATTTTAGTGTGGAATCATAAAAAATGCGACATTTGACCAAATTTAAGCTTTTTTTTTTTTAATTATTGAGATAGTTTATGACCCTAAATGGACTACATATTTATTTTTAAGTCTATTAAATACACTATGTACTGATTTCAGCTGCATTGATGCACATTTAGGGTGTTTTCGGGGTTACAACCCATCTCCATCCCAGGGCAGCCCAGTATATCGCGATTACTTCGACCAAATTTAAGATTGTTTTTACCCTTAATTGCATAATCCTTACAGACAGTAAGAACAATAAGAATTGTCAAAATACAAGAACGGCATGTAAAATGTCCCTTTATTTTACCTTCCTCTTAAAAATCTTAACACAGACATCGAACCAGTACTACTTAAAAGTGGTAGCCTTCATCACGCTCAACTATCTATACACTCTAAAAACAACATGGTGAAATTTCACCAGGAACTGGTGAAATTTTAAATGCGTTTATATGCCACCCTCCATATCCTGGTTGTTTTCACCAGGTTTCCTCCTGGTAGAAAATCCTTGTAGAAATAACCAGGAAATCCTGGTTAAATTTCCTGGTGAGATTTTTACCCAATCCTGGTTAATATCAATGGGTATTCAACTCATTACTGGTTAAATAACAAACATTTCCTGGTTGATGTGACTATTATCCTGGTTAATATCAAACGTATTCCACCTTTCTGGTTAAATCAACCAACATTTCCTGGTTGGTGCTAATACTATCCTGGTTGATATCATAAAAGTTCCACCCTTTTCCTGGTCAAATTTACCACACTTTTCCTGGTTGGTGCTAACACTATCCTCGTTAATATCACAGAATGTCCCACCTCTTTCTGGTTAAATTAAACAACATTTCCTGGTTGATGTCACCATTATCCTGGTTAATATTAAAGAATTGTCCACCTCATTCCTGGTTAAATCACCACTATAATACTATTGGGTATGCCCCCTTTTCTCCATTTTAGTTGCAATGCATTAAAACATTTAAAAAAGCAAAACATAAATTAAAAAACAACATATTTAATGCTACTGGTATCTAACTTTATTTGCATCTCCATTACTTTTGAATTTTGAGTACTCAGTGAACTTTTGCAATATAGTTTAATGAATACCTCAAATATTTATACAATGAATTTCTATAAGAAATGCAATACTGAAATCGAAATTTTGAGTACATATTTACAACATAACCATCGTCGCATGCTGAAGCACTGATTGCTCGACATCAACTGTGAAATGTAACAGGGATACCAAGACCTTGATCTGCACTTTTGCACAAGAAAACAACTTGAAAATGACTTGAACAGTTTCACTACAAAACAAGAATTGGACCCTATACCTGTCTCTTAACCAGAATGCAAAAATGCATAGTGGTTTCGACGATGTAATATTAATCTAATGTCTGCATGAATCTGACGTAATGTATAGTGATGGTGTACAACATACTTGATATTAGTAATACAGTGAAAAGCAGTGCGATGTGACAAACAATAAATTCACAATGACACAGGCTGTTCTGAAATGACCATCGACCTCAACAACAAGCTTCTTGTACTTCTTGTACTTCTCGTACTTCTCGTACTTCTCGTACTGCTCGTACTTGTACTTCTCGTACTTGTACTTCTCGTCCTCGGTTTCTGCCCAGTAACATATCAAACATTACTATCGTAAATGTATACACCCGCCCTTCAGCAAACTTCACGGTTTCGAACGCCGCGTTGAAAAATGCTTTAACATCAATTTTAAAGGGGAATCCGCGTTCATATATCATTATTGTTGGGGATCTCAACAGGGACCGATTACCATTCCTCGAAACAATGGGCTACAACAACCTCGTAAATTTTGTCACCTTCCCAAGATCTAACACCATTTTGGATGCTGTGTATGTTAAAGGTTGGAGTTACTTCACTGCCAAGAAAATGCATCCTATAGCTACATCAGATCATTTCAGTGTTCTAATTATGCCACGATACACAGAACGTTATCGAGAAGTTCAAAAGATACCAAGACCAAAGGAAAGAGACACCAGGAAGAGTAATGTTGACAATTTACGAGTGATGTTGGATTCAACAGACTGGAGTGTTTTTACAGATACGTGTGACACACTAGATGAATTGACACAAGTAGTGTCACCTTACATAAATTTTACAACTGATATCTGCATCCCTTATAGGGCAATGTCACACTCAGAAGTGATGAAGAGATTGCCAGCCAATGATAAGATCAAGCAGTTGGAGAAAGAGAAAAAGGAATAAGATGATGGTGACACTGCTCTACGGAACAGGCTACAGAGATAAATAAATAAATATGTGTTCAAGAGGAGGAATGAATACTTCCAGAAGGTAACAACAGACAAACAGTCTCTCTGGGATCTACTCAAATCAATACGGAAACCAGATGACCAGCATAGAAACTTGGTTAATGATGAGTTTGGCCAAAAATTAAGTCAACCCTTCGGACGTTTTAATGATTCATCGAGCAAAGATATTTCACTTAGACTACCAGACCTATCAACTGCTGAACCACCAGTAATACAAGAGAAAGATGTAAAAAGACAATTTGGACTTGTTAAGATAGGAATTGCGTCTGGTTTTGATCAAATTCCCTGGTGGGTGTACAAGTATTGCTCTGAAGAATTAGCTGGCATATTCACTAATATATATAATGTAAGTTTAAATGAGAATTCATTTCCGTCCCTATGGAAGCATGCTAAAACATCACCTGTGCCTAAAATCTCTATTCCAACATCTGTAAACGATTTTAGACCAATTGACATGTCCAGCATTGGTTTTAACTGTATGCAAACATTATTATTTCCATACTTGACGCAGGCCATCGTATCACACGGTGATACAAATCAGTTTGCCTACAAAAAAAAGGCGTGTCCTGCACAGATGCTATACTCAAGCTCGTACATTGTGTTGTTTCTGGTTTAAATCAAAGTGACACAACAGTCACTAAAATTTTATTTTTAGATTTTTCAAGTGCTTTTAATACGGTTTTACCAAATCGGTTGATCCAAGGTTTGTGTGGTTTTATCAATGAGCCATGGCTTATACATTGATTGGCTAATTTTTTACAAGGATGGTCCCGACAAGTCAAGCTACAGAAAGGTTATTCAGAGGAATCAAATATTACAGTGGGAGTCCGCCAGGGAGGTCCTCTATCTGCGTTACTTTTTACAATATACACAGATGATATACGTTCTTCTCTGGGGTGTAATGTAATTAAGTACGCTGATGATACAGCTATATCCCGTAACATTTCAAAGTGGACACACCTTGAAAATCAAAATGACTATAAATCATGTATTGATAATATGGTCAATTTGTGTGAGCAGAAGAACCTCTTGCTTAATCCTAAGAAATCTAAAGAAATAATTTTTGAAAACATTAACATTAAACATCAAGGTCTCATTCAGACCAGGGATCAGAAAACTTATGTTCAAGGCTCCATTGTTTAGCGGGTATCTCATACTATGTACTTAGGAGTTGATATTGACGCCAAGTTAACCTTTACTAAACATATATCTAAAATGATGTCTAAGGTGTATTATATTGTATCAACGTTGGCATACATTACTCCT